>OY757542.1:347831-377831 GCA_963584105.1 Alviniconcha strummeri
GCCTTTAGGCACACCCCCCCCCCCCACACCCCTAGTTAGTGCCTGTAGACACCTCCCCCCCCCCCCAGTTATTGCCTGTAGGCACCCCCCCCCCCAGTTAGTGCGGTAGGCACACACACACACACACCCCTAGTTAGTGCGGTAGGCACACACACACACACACACACACACACACACACACACACACACACACACACACACACCCCTAGTTAGTGCCTGTAGGCACACCCACCCACACACCTCTAGTTAGTGCCTGTAGGCACACACCCACACACACACACACACACACACACACACACACACACACACCCCTAGTTAGTGCCTGTAGGCACACACACACACACACACACCCCTAGTTAGTGCCTGTAGGCACCCCCCCCCCCCCTAGTTAGTGCCTGTAGGCACACACACACACACACACACACACACACACACACACACACACACACACACACACACACACGCCCCTAGTTAGTGCCTCTAGGCACCCCCCCCCTAGTTAGTGCCTGTAGGCACACACACACACACACACACCCCTAGTTAGTGCCTGTAGGCACCCCCCCCCCCCCCCTAGTTAGTGCCTGTAGGCCGGCACACCCCCCCGCCCCCTAGTTAGTGCCTGTAGGCACCCCCCCCTAGTTAGTGCCTGTAGGCACACACACACACACCCCTAGTTAGTGCGGTAGGAACACACACACACACACCTAGTTAGTGCCTGTAGGCACGTCCCCCCCCTAGTGAGTGCCTGTAGGCACCCCCCCCTAGTTAGTTCCTGTAGGCACACACACACCCCTAGTTAGTGCGGTAGGCACACCCCCCCCCCTAGTTAGTGCCTGTAGGCACACACACACACACCCTAGTTAGTGCCTGTAGGCACCCCCCCCCTAGTTAGTGCCTGTAGGCACACACACCCCTAGTTAGTGCGGTAGGCACACACACCCCCCTAGTTAGTGCCTGTAGGCACCCCCCCTAGTTAGTGCGGTAGGCACACACACCCACACCCCTAGTTAGTGCCTGTAGGCACACACACACACCTAGTTAGTGCCTGTAGGCACACACACCCCTAGTTAGTGCGGTAGGCACACACACACACACCCTAGTTAATGCCTGTAGGCACACACACACCCCTAGTTAGTGCGGTAGGCACCCCCCTAGTTAGTGCCTGTAGGCACACACACACCCTAGTTAGTGCCTGTAGGCACACACACACCCCTAGTTAGTGCGGTAGGCACCCCCCCCTAGTTAGTGCCTGTAGGCACACACACACACACCTAGTTAGTGCCTGTAGGCAACCCCCCCCCCCCTAGTTAGTGCCTGTAGGCACACCCCCCTAGTTAGTGCGGTAGGCACACACACACACACACACACACACCCCTAGTTAGTGCCTGTAGGCACACACACACACACACACACCCACCCCCCCTAGTTAGTGCCTGTAGGCACACACACACACGCACCCCTACTTAGTGCCTGTAGGCACCCCCCCCCCCCCCTAGTTAGTGCCTGTAGTCACACACACACACACACCCCTAGTTAGTGCGGTAGGCACACACACCCCTAGTTAGTGCCTGTAGGCACCCCCCCCCCCCCCCCAGTTAGTGCGGTAGGCACACACACACACCCTAGTTAGTGCCTGTAGGCACACCCTCCCCCCCCCCCCCTAGTTAGTGCCTGTAGGCACACACACACACACCCCTAGTTAGTGCGGTAGGCACACCCACACACCCCTAGTTAGTGCCTGTAGGCAACCCCCCCTAGTTAGTGCCTGTAGGCACACACACACCCCTAGTTAGTGCGGTAGGCACACCCCCCCCCCTAGTTAGTGCCTGTAGGCACACACCCACCCCTAATTAGTGCCTGTAGGCACACACACACAACCCCTAATTAGTGCCTGTAGGCACACACACACACCCCCCCCTAGTTAGTGCCTGTAGGTACACACACACACACACCCCTAGTTAGTGCGGTAGGCACACACACACACACATCCCTAGTTAGTGCGGTAAGCACACACACACACCCCTAGTTAGTGCCTGTAGGCACCCCCCCCCTAGTTAGTGGCGGTAGGCACACACACACACACACACACACACACACACACACACACACACACACACACACACACACACACACACACACGCACACCCTAGTTTCTGCTGATGTGTAAAATCTCGAACACTGCATGTTTACTAAAAAGCTTTTAGAGAGAGAGACAGAGAGAACTCAAACTCAAAAATTTTAAATGCTCAAAGATATCGAAGAGAGAGAGAGAGAGAGAGAGAGAGAGAGAGAGAGAGAGAGAGAGAGAGAGAGAGAGAGAGAGAGAGAGAGAGAGAATTCTGGTGTGATGTGCTAGAAATGGAATGGAGGCAATGCAGATGTTTCGTGTGTAGATCTTATGTCTACTACTTAGGCATAGACAATCGTCTGTTGAAAATGACATGTGCAGACTAATCTAGGGAGACATATGGTAATCTAACTTGTACTGTTGTTGGAATAAAGCTGAGTTTAACTGATTGGACTGTCTGTGTGTTTGGATTTTCTAACTGAATATGCTTAACAAGTTATTATTTATTGCTATTTTTCAAGCAGTACGCTCTTTTAGCAAGTGATCAGTGTATTAGCGACAATCAGGGGACCTAATTATGTTCCGTCTTTTTTTTCTTTCTTTTTTTAAGTAATCCTTTAGTCGACCGTTGATCGACTAATAATAATAATCACTAAAGTATTTATACAGCGCCAAACCCTGTCCGGAGAAACTGTTTTAAGCGTGTACACGCACACACAGGACTTCACGTTTAAATACTGTTGGGATTGTGCCTGAGAGTAATGATTCATTTACAACTTGGGTAAGCGCTAGTGTTCACAGTGACAAAAACGAACACTATGGGGCAAATGGATGTTTGTCGTCACGCATGACAGGTCACCAACACAGGCGTGATTGAGGCATAGCCGCTAGAACAGCTCCCGTTTTATTTCCAATCAGTATAAATAGTCACCAACACAGGCGTGATTGAGGCAGAGCCGTTAGAACAGCTCCCGTTTTATTTCCAATCAGTATACATAGTTCTAGCAGTCAACCCGCGAAATGCATGTGTATCGTCACACACAGTTTTATATCTATATATCTCAGCTCAAGGCCCGCACAAAACTGACAAGATGCTACAATACAAAATAAAGGTGAACAACTTATGCATATATTCGTTTCATAACCTACAAAGCCCCAGGCAAGCGCAGCCTGACAAAAACTCGTCATATGTTATTATAATGGCCTTTTTCTTCCTTCTCTGGCTGCACTTCTCATGCTTTTAGTGCATGCTGGGTGATCTTTGACGTGCGTATGTAATCTTTTTTGCCTGTGCATACACACGGGGGACCCCGGGTTATAGTCTAATCTCAAGGATTAACAGTCACATGACTGTTCATGAGTCTCGGAACGCAAACAAAGCAACAACAGCTGTTTTGAGAAAATTGATCTTTATTCGTCATCTGTGTCATTGCGGTCACATTGTCCAAGACCCATTGACCGCAGCACAGCCTTTTGAGTCACCGAGTCAACTCGCTCAGTCTTTTGAGTCAGCTCGCTCAGCCATTTGAGTTAACTCGCTCAGCCTTTTGAGTCAACTCACCCAGTCCTTTGAGTCATCTTGCCCTGGCCAGTCCAGCAGTACACACCCACTCACCGACGGTTCACTTGGCCATCCTAACAGTACACACCCACTCACCAAGGGTTCACCTGGCCATCCTAACAGTACACACCCACTCACCGAGGGTTCACCTGGCCCTCTTAACAGTACACACCCACTCACCAAGGGTTCACCTGACCAGTCCAACATACCCACTCACTGATGGTTCACCTGGCCAGTCCATCAGTACAATGAAGGTACACCTGGCCAGTCCAATACTACAATGAGGGTACACCTGCCAAGTCCAACATACCCACTCACTGATGGTTCACCTGGCCAGTCCATCAGTACAATGAAGGTACACCTGGCCAGTCCAATACTACAATGAGGGTACACCTGCCAAGTCCAACATACCCACTCACTGATGGTTCACCTGGCCAGTCCAACAGTACAATGAAGGTACACCTGGCCAGTCCAACACTACAATAAGGGTACACTTGGCCAGTCCAACAGTACATACCCACTCACTGAGGGTACACCTGCCCAGTCCAACAGTACATAGCCACTCACTGAGGGTACACCTGAACAGTCCAGAAGTACATATCCACTCACTGAGGGTACACCTGGCCAGTCCAACAGTACATACCCACTCACCGATTGTACACTTGGCCAGTCCAACAGTACATACCCGCTCACTGAGGGTACGCCTAACCAGTCCAACACTATGCATCCACTCACTGTGGGTACACCTGGCATGTCCAACAGTACATACCTACTCACTGATGGTACACTTGGCCAGTCCAACAGTTCATACCCGCTCACTGAGGGTACACCTGGCCAATCCAACAGTACACTGAGGGTACACCTGGCCAGTCCACCAGTACAATGAGGGTACACTTGGCTAGTCCAACAGTACATACGCACTCACAGAGGGTACACCTGGCAAGTCCAACAGTACATACGCACTCATTGAGGGTACACATAACCAGCCCAAAAGTACAATGAGGGTTCACCTGCCCAATTCAACAGTACATACCAACTCACTGAGGGTATACCTTGCCAGTCCAATTGTGCATACCCGCTCACTGAGGGTGTACCTGGCCAATCCAACAATACACTGAGGGTATACCAGGCCAGTCCAGTTGTACGTACCCACTCACAGTTCAACAGTACAACACAGTACAACACTCACCTCAGTAGGTAGTTACGGTTGGTTTGGCTAGGTGAGCCCTCAGTGAGTAGTTACGGTTGGTTTGGCTAGGTGAGCCCTCAGTGAGTAGTTACGGTTGGTTTGGCTAGGTGAGCCCTCAGTGAGTAGTTACGGTTGATTTGGCTAGGTGAGCCCTCAGTATGTCAGGACTGCTGGACTGGCCCGGTGAGCTCTTAGTGAGCGCTTGATCGCCATGACACGCTGAGGTGTTCAAAAGGTCTGTTAAAATTTTGGAATTACAAGTGAAAATATTTTTTATCCCTCCAAATACATTGTATTTTTCATGTGATTCGCCATCATCACTATGAGTATTTTTACATTTCATATTGGCTAACCGGCTCAGATCCATGCACCAAGCAAACACTATCACAAACATCGATTTCAGTTATTTATATAAAAATGACCCAAACAAGCTCTTGGTCACAATGGAAAACAGCAAGGGCAAAACATCTATAGTTCAAAACAACCAACAGGAGTAAAACGCCCATCGTTCATCATAACAACCAACAGGAGTAAAATGCCCATCGTTCATCACAACAACCAACAGGAGTAAAACACCCATCATAACAAACAACAGGAGTAAAACACCCAGCACCTTCACTATAACAATCAAGGAGGGCAGTTCACTCAATCAATGTTCACCCTGACAGCCAACATGGGGTTTAACAGCATCATCACCAACAGGGGCAAACAACTCGGTAGCTATTCACAATGACAACCAAGAGAGAAAGAACATCCAACATCTTCACCATGACAACCACAGGGGTCACCATCACACTCAACAGTAGCAAAACAGCATACACCATGTCCACCAACAAAAATAAAACACCAAACACCCTCACCATGAAAAGAGAAAAAAAGGACAAATACACATCATCTTCGCCATGACAACCCAGAGTGGCAAAACACTAATCACCATGACGACCAACAGTGGCAGAACACACAGCATACTAACCGTGACAAACAGCTTGGGCAAATCACACAGTTTTACCATAACAACCGACAGACATAAACCACCCGGCATCCCAGACACAAGTGACTGTAGTAAAAGGTGATAAGGGTTAAAGGTGATTGTGGTAGAGGTGGCAAATTATACAGGTATCTATATCAAAGAGGTAGCAAGGGATACAGATGATTGTGGTAGAGGTGGCAAAGTATACAGGTAACTATGTCAAAGAGGTGGCAAATTAAGGGATTCAGGTGAACAAACTCTGTCAACTTCCTTACCTGGAGAACAGGCGGATCGGTTCAATCCGACAGTATCGTTCTTTTGAAGCCATCGAAACTGCTCTCTCTAGGCTTGATTATTGTAATGCTCTCCTTAATAAAATTCAAGGAGTGATTAACTGCTCAGTCGCCTCATCTGCAAAGCTACTAAATCTGCTCACATCACTCCTCTACGATCTCCAAAGGCTGCCAATCAGCAGCCGGATTCAGTACAAAATAGCTCTCATCCGCTTCCACATTGTTTCTGGTACAGTTCCTCCACACCTCTCTGAGTTGCTTCATCTCTACTCTCTTTCTCGCTCTCTTCGCTCAGCCTCGGATACTCAGATCTTCTGTGTTCCTAGGAAAGACGGGAGGACCCCGGGGGAAGAGATTCTTTCAATACATCAGACCTGTGATCTGGAACTCTCTTCCCCTCTCTGTCAGGCATTCCTCTTCACTCTCTTAAGTCAAAACTGAAAATCCACCTCTTTTCTTCTGCATACTCATCTTTCGTTTCCTTCTTTTAATTGTGCCAACTCATCACCAGTAGTACATGTATTTTTTAGTGTGTGTGTGCGTGTGTGTGTGTGTGTGTGTGTGTGTGTGTGTGTGTGTGTGTGTGTGTGTGTGTGCGTGCGTGCGTGCGTGCGTGCGTGCGTGAGTGCGTGCGTGCGTGTGTTGTGTTGTGGTGTGTGTGTGTGTGTGTGTGTGTGTGTGTGTGTGTGTGTGAGAGAGAGAGAGAGAGAGAGAGAGAGAGAGAGAGAGAGAGAGAGAGAGAGAGAGAGAGAGAGAGAGATGGATGGATGGATGGATGGATGGATGGTTTATTGTATAATCAATGGATTGACCATAACAATATTGTGGGTGAACGATGACGAACATGATTAAGTTCATAATACATTCAGGCGTATTACGCATTTAGCAAAACCAAAGTCATGAATCAAAAAAAGTGGATCAAAAGGACACTAATTATAAAAAGGAGTTGTCGAATTAAACGTAATCAAGAATATTTCTTGTCGGGCAGGCAATTTACCGCATGAAAGGATTACAAACTTATATGCACGTAGCACAGGCGTGGATATACCAGCATGGAGAGTGATCAGTCATCTTCAGCAGCTTTCACACTGATCGCATTGGCAATTCTAAATGGGGAATGCAGTTTTAGCCAACACCTTTTGAGATACAAGAAACGCACTACAATGGATATGCACCACTTTCGAGTCGTTTTTTTACGTATTTGCACTGCTAGAAACAAGTACTTTCCAAGGGCAACCAAACTGCTGTCATCAGTACATTTTAACACACTGAGCACCTGGTCCTGGAGTGAAATGTTTTGAGCTTTGTTTGTGTACGCGTTTCTGATGTTTCCATACACGAAGCAGTCAAAGAGAACGTGCGCTTCGTCTTCAACTTTATCAGGGCAAAATGGGCACGCACGATTTGCCTCTGAAAGTGAGTAACGAAGCCTGTGCGCATTGAACGGGGACATCCCAAGTCTAAATCGGGCGAGTGCAGTCATGTAGATATTCACTTTGATTAGGTCTAAATATTCCTCTCTGCCAATCACACTTTTAAAGCAATGATACATTTCAAAGCGTGTACTCTGTGAAAGGTGAGAAAACCAGTCCTGGGTGAAGTTTTGCCTCAAGCGTTCTTTGAAGTCTCTCAAGAAATGTTTCTCACCACCGACACCCCAAAACAACCACACAAAGCCATAGTCACATTTGCACAGTAAAGACTTGACATAGGTTACCCAGTTTTCATGCCCCTTCTCGTGTAAAGTTAACAGCGATTGGTAGGCCATCTTTGAGTACCGTGAAGCAGGCTGCTTTAGCACACGAAACCAGTACTGAATACATTTTGCGGCTGCTTCGATGTACAGTGGGTACCTGCCCAGCTCACCATATATCATGTCATTTTGGGGTTACTGTCGGAACATTAATGAGCAGTTTGCAAGCATACAGATGCACCTTCTCAATTTGTTTATTTTCTCTATAGCCCCAGATTTCAGCAGCGTACAATAGAGATGGTGCTATCTGGACATCAAACAATTTGAAAAAGACTGAACATGAGTAGCATCCATAAGTTCGTAGAGCTTTTAAAATTTCTATCGTACCTTTCTTTGCCCGAGAAACAAAATCCTCTGTACCTATGTTATAACTAAGCATTGTCGAAAAGTTGAAACCAAGGTATTTATATTTGCCAACTATCTCAATTGTTTGTTCTCCCAAATACCAGTTTTCTCTTGAGGATAGATGGCCTCCTTTGCGAAACACCATTATTTTGGTCTTGTCTGTATTGATCTTCAGACCCAGTCTTCGTGAAGACTCATACAGCAAGTTCAGCTGAGTCTGTAGCCCCCTGACTGTTGACGATAACAGAGCAAGATCGTCTGCAAACAGTATCAGGAACATTTCAGTCTGATTTGTCATAAGCTGTATCCCATGAATTCCACCTCTGTGATGTCATTTGCTAGTTCATTTATAAAATAAGTGAACAAAATCGGGCTGCACAAGCAGCCTTGCTTCAGGCCCTGGAGACATTCAAAGTAGTCCGAAAGTTCACTTCCATTGCACCTGACACACGCTTTGATACTAGCATACATAGCCCGAAGCATAGTCAGCATTTTCCCTTGGATTCCAGTTCTCGAGAGGACTAACCACATCATAGTATGGCTTACTGTATCAAACGCTTTATAAAAATCCACAAAAGCCACATAAAGTTTCGCATTTCGTGAAAATTGTTTCTCGATAATAGCGTGCAGAGTAAATATGTGGTCTGTTGTCGAATAACCTTTCCTGAAGCCTGCTTGAGCTTCTGTGAACACAGTGTTTTCTTCTGCCCACTCTGTAAGTCTGGCATTTAGGATGGAGGTAAAGACCTTGCTGAGTGAGCTCAACAAAGAGATTCCTCGATAATTATCGGGGTTATCGCAGTCTCCTTTTTTGTGTAGTGGAACGATAATGGACTTGGTCCATTCCTCTGGAAAGATGCCCTGGTTAAAAATGGCATTACACAGTTTAACTAAAAATGGTAAGATTACACGTTCTGTTGACTTAAGAAATTCATTTATGACTTGATCAGCGCCAGCAGCTTTTCCACTTTTGAGTCTCCGAATGGCTTTTCTAACTTCGTCTTCGGTGATTTCAGAATCCAACAACTCATCATGCACTGTGTTTACGTCATCTGTTGGGGGATCCACTGAGTGATCGTCATGTATGTCTGAATTTAGAAGTTTAAAAAATGGTCGAGCCAGCTTTCCGTAGAAATGTTGCCGTGTATAGTCTTTGCCAGCCTGCATTTTCTGATCTCTCCCCCAAAATCACGTGAATCTTTCATACTGCTTTCGAGCTGTTTACTCGATCTTGTTTGAACTGCTTTTGTTTTGATTGCAGTAATGCTTTATACTCCTTTCTCTGTTCGAAATACGTTTGCTTATCGTCGTCCTTGTTAGTTTTTTCTGTATCGTCTCAGAGCCCTTCTAGCAGCTTTCTTTTTCTCAGCACACTCCCTATCATACCACTGACTACCCTGCACTCTTTTGTTTTTTACAGTCTTTCGCATACAAGAGCCTGCTTCTAAGATACTGTCCGTGATAATTTTCAAAGCAGCGTTAATATCTATGTCAATGAGATCACACGCCTCTTTGAATCTTGTGACAAGGCCGTCCGATTCAATATGCTGTAAAAAGGCTTCTGCTTTCTCATTTTGCCACACATACTTCTGAATTGACACAATGACTTTGGTTTCCTCATGTTAAGCTCTGAAGCTACACGCTATCGTCACTTCCACCGGCATGTGCGGTGATTCCACGCTGTTCTGAACACAAAGTCTTTTAACATGCTTCACAAAATCTACTGATGTAATGCAATAGTCTATCACACTGTTACCGTGCCCTGATATTTATGTGAATTTCCCCTCCTCGTCGCCTTGGCATTCTCCATTGTGAATGAATAAATCAAAACACACGCACAGGTCTAAGAGCGTTCTGCCAAAGTCATTTATCACATCATCCTGAGAGGCTCTGCTTTGACACATCAGAGGGTTGGGGCTGAGAGGGTCTGTGAATGGCAAGTAAGAGTCATTGTCTTTCACACTGGCTTGGAAGTTGGATGTCCGCGCGTTTATGTCGCCACACAGAATTAAGTGAAAATCGCCGTATTTCTCAAAGAGATCGAGAACACATTTGTCTATCAGATCTATGTGGCAATTACATTCGGCTGTATTATAGTACGGACTTCCTAGTGGGGATACATAAACACATATCAGCAGAGCGTCATGCGTTGTGTTAAAAAGAGTTTTGGCAAACTTAACCACAATCATTTGATCATACATGATGTCAACTCGTTCAATCAGTTTTGAAAAGCACTTCCTCACTAAGAGCAACACACCTCCTAAGCGTCTGCCGTGGTGGGATAATTTAACAGCTGGGGAAACATATTTATCATATCCTGTAAAATGTCTTGTTAAATCATATGAATTTTCTACGAAGGTTTCTACGAGACATGCAACATCAAACTGCTCAACGTACCTTTTAAAGTCGCCGTCTGCAATTTTACTGTGGAGTCCGTTCCTGAGTCAGCCGCATCACTTTCTACCGTGCTACCTGCTTTATCACTCAATGATTTCCTTGTGGTGTTTCGTTGCGGTTTCCTTTGTGTCTGACTTGTTTCTACACAGTCCCCTGATGCACGTTTTTTTGTGCCGTGTGACGACTGAGAGTGTGTGTGTGTGCTACCGGTGTGGGTGTGTGTGTGTGTGTGTAACGATGCTGCCACGCCGTCCAGGGGGATTCCTGGAGGTCTTGGTGGTTGTTGTTGCACCCTGGCCCTTGTCAGCATCGAAGTCCGCATGCGTTATTCCCTCCATGGCATCACTGTCGTTGTTGGCGGTGTCTGGAGCCCTCAGGGTGTTGGTGGTGTTCCGTGTATTGACGGCTACCTGCCGCCGTCGGAAGGGAGGTGTGTCCAGTCTGACGATCATCTGCTGCTGTAGGTCCTAGGTGAACACTCCGTTGTCCGTAAACAGCTTGTCCGATCGGAGGATGGCCTTCTTGTCTTTGCGTAGCTGTTTGTAGTACTCCATGAGACCCCCACGTCTCCGTCGGACAGCCTCTGGAAAGTCCTCCGGTATGGATACCGCTTTGTCGGGAATGAAGAGCCTGGCTTTGGACAGAACGAGAGCTTTCTGCTTCAGGGACTGGAACGTCACCAGGATTCCACTTCCCACCCTGCGGGTCTGGTCCATGTCGATGTTGTCTGTGATACCCAGGTCGAAGCACATCACCGACCAGCTGCTCACACGACACCCCCTCGCGTATGGGTATGCCAAAGAAGAGGAGGTTACGTTTTCTCTTTTCCATGTCAAGTTCTTCTACTTTGGATGCCAGCTGTTGCACTGTGTTACGTAGGTCTGCGTTCTCTTGTTCAAGTCTTTCTTGTTTGTTGTGCAGTTCATCCACATCCAGGTGTAAAACGTGCTGCTCCTCTCCCATCTGATGAAATCTGGCGTCAAGGCTGTGCTGGATACTGGCGAACTGCTGTGTCATAGCACTGGTCAGTTGTCGCTGCCCCTCCTCCAGTCTTGTTATGGCGCTGGTCATGGCTTGTACAGCGGAGGATAAATACTGTAGGAGATCAGACGCATCAGTGTCAGACTGTGCAGAGGAGGCACCGTTTGGTAGTCCTGATGCTTCCTTGTGCATAGAGGATGAAGAGTCGCTGTGGTGTTCCCTGGGCTCGTCGGTGTGCTTTGTTGGTGTCAGAGGCACCGGGTTTGGCTCAACACAACCGATAAGCAGCATAGCCAACAAACAGGACACAGCCAGCAGGGCGGAAAAACTCGTCACACGCAGTCCTCTTACTTACGCCGCCGCTTTTCGTGCATTTCTTGTCAGAATTTTCATCAGAACGGCTACAAAAAGGCCGATCCTGCTTCTGTGCGCTTCTACCGAGCAGCTCATGGTTGACAAACACTAATTAACACTGGTAATCAACAAAAACTGCTAATTTGGACGAGAGCTCAAAATTTCGTGTCTTGCCTGGTGCACTGACAACAGTTGACCAGAGAGAGAGAGAGAGAGAGAGAGAGAGAGAGAGAGAGAGAGAGAGAGAGAGAGATGAGCGTACACTTATGTCTTTGTAAGCGCTCAAGGGCTCTTACTAGATGGGGCGCCATAAATAGTCCCATTATTGTTATTGTTGTTGGATATTGACTCTACAAATGGCTTCCTCTGACAGTCCTACAATGAAGAAAGGTGAGCTGCAAGGCTGTAGTGCTTTATCGACTCTACAAATGGCTTCCTCTGACAGTCATACAGTGAAGAAAGATGAGCTGCAAGGCTGTAGTGCTTTAGTATTCAGCCCTTTCCCCGTCGACGTGGTGTGACATCAAAACTGCTGGCGAATTCTGTCTCGGCACAAGCTGGCGGCTGCAGACGTTGCGTAATCGGCAGGTAAGAGACACCGACAGTCTGCTCACGTAGTCGTTTAACGGCGACTTCTACAGCGATATTCCAACACCTACACCACGAGGTGAGTATCTCTGTTAATTCATTGCCATACTTAAGGGCCTCTGTCTGTCTGTCTCTGCCCCCGACCCCCATCCTCAACCCCCCCGACCCCCCCCCCCCCCCCCCCATTGTTTCTCACTGTTATCCATTTCCGTTGCAGTCGCTCTTTGTATATCTTATTACTGATGCTATATTTTCTATATCCTTTCTCTCATAATGTCACTATGAATATCTTGGTTATTAGTAGTACTGTAGCAACGGCAGATATGTGAGTCGGCCTTTGTGATAATAATTATATTCACCGTTGAGAAATAAAGTTTAATCTCTCTCTTTCTCTCTCTATGTTTTCCCCCCAATATTAGTAATGGTGGAACTGCTGCATGTCTACACTCCGTCTCATACACTACGCTCTTCTTCTGACACCCCCGCTTGCTGGAAATCCAACAATACAAACGCAAGACTCATGGCTTTCGCAACTTCTCTTGCTTTGGACCCCACATTTAGAATTCACTCACACAAGACCTTAGACACTGCTCAACCCTGTCATCTTTTAAAGCCAAACTGAAAACCTTCCTCTTCTCACAGTATTTCCATCCTAACTAATATCAGTACCCAGTTTCTGCTACAGTCAGTGTGTGTGTGTATGTGTGTGTGTGTGTGTGTGTGTGTGTGTGTGTGTGTGTGTGTGTGTGTGTGTGTGTGTGTGTGTGTGTGTGACGTAAATTGTTTTGGTAGGACTGTGCTCTACATGTGCATAGAATATCATATTTAGGTTAATATGTATCATGTGAGCGCTCAGGGCGTTGATGAGCGCATGATAAATGTACATTATTATTATAGATTGTATGAATTTATCAGATGATCTGCTGGCTTATCTGCTGGTGTGTGCATATACATGTGATGTATGCACTGTTTACGTCGGCGCTCTGAACACACGTTTTTGTGTGGACATGTTTATGCTCCATACATAAAGGTTCATGTATAAATGTTCACTCATTCATTCATGCTTCAGAGATGCATACATTTTGTTTTCTGCTGGTTTTCCCTAACCATATTCATGAACTGATATGCACAATACATTATGGAGTATGCCCGAAATATATATGCATGTGTAATATCAACAGAAGCAGTCTTTTATAGGCTAGGGCCGGGTGTTAAAAGACCATGTGTCAGCTGCAGTGCCCTCGGAAAATAAAGTTTATTCATTCATTCTTTTCCTCTCTGTCTCCTGCCTGCTTGTCTGTTATCCCCGCCCCGCCTCTGTGAGCACGCTGCTCTCCCCCGCCCCTGTGAGCACGCTGCTCTCCCCGCCCCTGTGAGCACGCTGCTCTCCCCCGCCCCTGTGAGCACGCTGCTCTCCCCCGCCCCTGTGAGCACGCTGCTCTCCCCGCCCCTGTGAGCACGCTGCTCTCCTCCGCCCCTGTGAGCACGCTGCTTTCCCCCGCCCCTGTGAGCACGCTGCTCTCCCCCGCCCCTGTGAGCACGCTGCTCTCCCCCGCCCCTGTGAGCACGCTGCTCTCCCCCGCCCCTGTGAGCACGCTGCTCTCCCCCGCCCCTGTGAGCACAGGTTATTTTTCTAGAACGCCAGGTGAACAGCTGTCGTTTGATTTACAGAACTTGGAAGGTCCTGCTAAAAGAGAGGCAAAACTGCATGTTCAGAAGGACAGTAATGCAGAGGGCATTTTCAGGTTACTGACAGAAACATTTAGTGGTACAAAGTCCCTTACTGTAGTACAAAAGAAGTGCTATGAACGGAGACAAAAACCGGAGGAGAGTATTAGACTTTTCATATACTCTAAATGAACTGATGGAGAAATCTGAACGGGTAAAACCACAGTGTTCACAACAGAGATGACGTGCTCAGAGATCATTTCATAAATGGAATTAGGGACACGATTATCAGACGTGAAAAAATCTGTGAACAAGAAGCCAACACTAACAGTTCTGGATGCCGAAAGTGATGTGACCCAGTGATGGTACAGTAATGATGTGAACCAGTGATGGTACAGTAATGATGTGACCCAGTGATGACACAGTAATGATGTGACCCAGTGATGACACAGTAATGATGTGACCCAGTGATGGTACAGTAATGATGTGACCCAGTGATGGTACAGTAATGATGTGACCCAGTGATGGTACAGTAATGATGTGACCCAGTGATCACACAGTAATGATGTGACCCAGTGATGGTACAGTAATGATGTGACCCAGTGATGACACAGTAATGATGTGACCCAGTGATGGTACAGTAATGATGTGACCCAGTGCTGATTGCGGTTAGATCAGGGGGAGAGGGAGAGAGAGAGAGAGAGAGAGAGAGAGAGAGAGAGAGAGAGAGAGAGAGAGAGAGAGAGAGAGAGATCTTCAGCAATGTCACCTTTGGCAAAACAACAGTGAAAATAAAACAATAATGCCAAAAGAAAAAGAAAGTGTGTGTGGGTTGGGGGGGGGGGGGGTGAGGGGAGCGGAGATCACAAAAATAGCAACAACAAAACAAGCAAAAAAATCACAAAGGACCATCTCAGTATGATTCTTAATGAATTACAATGAAAAAGCAAGATTATTACAGATAATTTTATTAGATGTTTGTACAAAATACAGCGCACGCACACACGCACGCATGCACAGAATTAGATGTACTCGCACACACGTACGCTCTTGCGCACATACGCTCAAAAAAATCCACCCCACTCCCACAAATTTTTTTATTACACTATGTACGTCAGCGTGCGAAAGTATAATATCAGTAATTTCAGAATCGGTGTACTCTACATTTGGAATATTTTCGTTTCGATTGTCTAATGTCGATTGTTGAATAAAACAATCATTCAATACGTTGGCATTGTCTTCGCTGGAAGAATACAAAGTACCATTGAAGAAGATGGGAGGAATGTCGTCGGATATGCCTTTTTTATTCATAAATTGTTTTACCAGTTTCCACCATTCCTTAGTACCGAACTGTTTTGGGTCAGATGCCTTTAAATCAAGTTCATTTAAATATTCCAGTTTTCTGTGTCTAATCTTAGCGGTTTCTAAGTTTCTATAAGTCCGATAAGCTCGCCAGTCTTCGTCTTTATTGCTGCGTTTTGCTTTTTTAAACAACCTATATCTCTGTTTTAGAGCCCAGCGAATGTCTGCATTTATCCAAGCAGCATCTTTAGAGCGAATTGTGACGGTTTTTACAGGCATGCAATTGCAGGCGGCTTCGAAAAATATAGTATTAAAATGTTCAGCACAGTCGTCAATGGATCCATTTTGCATAGCATCGGCCCACTCTATACGAGACAGCATGATGCAGAATTTAGTGGAATCTAATTTGTCATAATTGTATAATGTTCTTTTGAAACTATAATTAGTATTGGTGTTATTGATCACTGTTGCACATGGCACACAGTGGTCACTACATATTTCCGGCAAAACCTCTATACTTTTAATAACTTGGGGCGTCTGGGTTATGATAAGATCAATACATGTACTACTATTCTAGTGCCAGAATTAGTTAGCTGGTGCAACTGAAACATGTGGAGTATATCAACTAAGTGCTTGCTTGAGGAGCTAAAGTCGGAGTTGAAGTCCCCAAAGGCAATAAATTTTAAACCAGTGTTATTTACATTCCAAAAGCTTTGTCTGATTAAATCCCAATAGTCAACTGTGGCACTCGGTTGTCGGTAGAATGAACCTATAAGCATGGTTTCTTTGTTAATTTTGGTTTCAATGTAGTTTTGTGTGGTATACAATAACAACAAGCGACTGTTTTCCAATCCAGTCTCTCTCAAGGCTGTCTCTCTAGAAAAAAAATACACTGTTCATTCTGCAATTAAATGTTAACGGATAATGAAAAAAGAAGAAGAAGAAAAAGAAAAAAAAAGTGGTGGAGAGAAAAAAATAAAATAAAATAAAAAGTGACAAATTAATTTCTTAATTATTATATATACAATGTCTTACAGATATACAGTGTGTATGGCGAGGGTTATTTGCGCCGCAATAGGCGCGGTAATTTACATCATTATTCAGTAAGGGACTATAATCAATCATCGTAGTCTAAATCAAACGAAAGGGCTCGTTTTTTTTCCTTTACGTGTAGCTACAACAGAAAAACTTGGGCGTGCAAGTCAGGCTACAGTTACAGATTCGTTACAGTAAAATGCGCATTTCGTAACACTGTTATTATTATTATTATTATCAGTTACGTAATTATATCATGGCTCAAACATTAGGCAGACTGACTGACATTTCAGGTTAAAATTGTAATGCCGCAGTGAAGAATAAGTGTCTAACTTCATCAGACAGCTAAGTCAGAGTTGATTCCACCCTCCACCCTCTTTTTTTTCTTCTTCTTTTTTTCTTTTTTTCTTTTCTTTCTTTTTTCTCTCTCTTTTTTTTCTTCTTCCCTGTTTTATCGATTCTGTGCAGTTGAGGCTTAGTCTGCAGTTGTCCCAATTATTTATTTGCTGCAGACTATAGTCTTTTCGACTGTTGTAGTTCGGTGGTGCCTTTACCATTAGGTTTGTCGGTAGTCCGCCGTTTTGATTTGTCAGGTCAAGCCAAGTACTCCTTTTTTTCCATTTAAAGGAACAAGCAAAACAAAAACAAAACAACAGCAACAAAAACAAAACAACAACAACCAAACAACACAAATAAAAAAGAAGGAAAAAGAAAGAAAGAAAATAACCTTGTATAAATGATTCAAAATTTAATAGAGCGCAACAACAGACAGGCAAAATTGGTATTATAAACATTATTAGAATAATATTGGGTACAGAAATGCGCTGTAAAATAAACAATGTGACACATTAATATGATTAATAGGCTATATACTCGGCACAAGTATAATCACTATTCTCATCCTGCCCGCCTTCAGACCCACACCTATACACCATATCACCGCCTCCCACACACACACCCTCAAATCTCAGTCTCTCTCTCACACTGACACACACACACACATACATACATACATTCGCGCGCGCGCTGGCGCACGCACACAACCAAAGGACCATGGCAGCTTCATAAATTATTCTTAAAGAGGATGAAAATCATTAAATTGGTGAAAGCTTTTACAGAGAGAGAGAGAGAGAGAGAGAGAGAGAGAGAGAGAGAGAGAGAGAGAGAGAGAGAGAGAGAGATTAGCCTAAAAGATTTACACATAGTAAAATTTAAATGAAGAGATCAGAAATGAACCGTCTTAACACAGAAACACTCACTCTCACATGCACACTACACTGACACGTCCTGGCAAAACAGCCTAAATAATGTAGTCACTGCCCCGTCTCTCTCACGCACACACATTCTCTAGTTGTAGCAACAGTGATATATACTGCATTAATTAAGTGCACAGCCGGTACACTGGAGTAAGATGGAGAAAAAACAAACGGAAAAGTTTGATTCTTATCAGATTGGGGATCATTCTCGAGTCAGCGCCGGTTGCGCTATTTTGTCTTTTTCCTGAAACGAAAGGATAGACGTTCCGCCGAACTCCTGGCTTTTATTCGACCAGTGGTGCAGCGGATTACACAGCAGTGATCTCTCCACCCATCTTGTGGACGTAAAATGCGAGGTTTTCACTACAACCAGGGATATACAGGTCTGCGCCCGGCCATCAACCCAGCTGACGCGTTCCCCCTACTTCCGGCAAATCGCGTACGCCAGTCCAGAAATATATCAGTAACGTTAAACGCCAACAGGCCGGCCGAATTGTCTATTTGCTCTTCACCATTTTTTCAGTGTCGTCAACGTTTAGAAGGTTAACGCGATTTGGGGGATACTATGGAGGGCGCGGGGGGTGGGGGTGGGGGTGGGGGACATCTGTTGCCTGCAATTTGCCTATCACGCATAATTCTATAGGCCGTGACGAATAGTATTGATGTAGTCTTTCGTTTTTCCTTTGCCTTTTGTTAGCCTATCTGTCTGTCTGTCTGTCTGTCTGTCTCTCGTTTATTTTATTTTCGCTGCTATTTAATTTATTTTCGCTGCTGTTGTTGCTGATAGTGGCTTTGCTGCAGCTGTTGGCAGTTTTCCTTCAGTCTGTCGTTTGTCTCTTCTTTGTTATTATTATTATTATTGTCATCATTATTATTATTACACTTTAGAGTTTTCTTCTTTTTCTTCTTCTTTTTTTTCCTCCCGTTATACAAGGTGGTGTTATGCATAAAGTTGTACCGGAGGTGGGGAGGGGGGAGGGGGGTAGGCAGGTCTGTGAATGCCCTGTAGGCTATGTTTTATGAAACTGAAACTTGTAAAAAAGCAAAAGAAAAGAAAAGCACTTGTTTCACTTTTGTTGTTGGTATGTGATAGGACGGAGTGGTAGAAGGAATGCGACAGGCAGTGGAGTCAGGCAAAGAGGACAGGTAGGTAAACTGGTGTTTTACGCCCAATCAACCAGTGCAGTTATATCAGGGCAACAGGCAAACAGAACAGGTAGGTAACTCGGTGCTTTACGCCCAGTCAACCAGTGCAGTTATATCAGGGCGACAGGCAAAGAGGCCAGGTAGGTAACTTGGTGTTTTACGCCCAGTCAACCAGTGCAGTTATATCAGGGCGACAGGCAAAGAGGCCAGGTAGGTAACTTGGAGTTTTACGCCCAGTCAACCAGTGCAGTTATATCAGGGCGACAGGCAAAGAGGAGACCACAGCAGATTTCAGGCGTACAGCAAGCAGTTTGTTTTGGACAGCAGACAGGTTTTCAGTACACACACAACGCTCACTCACGACGCAGATATAACAGTGCGGCGAAGACAATCTGGATTTGCTGCAGTACGTTGTGTGCAGTTTGATGCTTTGACCTTTGGTGGCGACAAAACGTGCCCTGTTGACAAAACGTGCCCTGTTGACAAAACGTGCCCTGTTGACAAAACGTGCCGTGTTGACAACAACAACAACAACAACAACAAAAACGCGCCGTGTTAACAAACAAACAAACAAAAAAACAAAAAAACACTCACAAAAAAAAGCGCCGTGTTCACAAAACGTACCGTGTTAACAAAACGTGCCGTGTTGACAAAACGTGCATTGTTGACAAAACGTGCCGTGTTGACAAAACGTGCCGTGTTGACGAAACGTGCATTGTTGACAAAACGTGCCGTGTTGACAAAACGTGCCGTGTTGACAAAACGTGCCGTGTTGACAAAACGTGCATTGTTGACAAAACGTGCCGTGTTGACACAACGTGCCTTGTTAGCAAAACGTGCCGTGTTGACAAAACGTGCCGTGTTAACAAAACGTGTCGTGTTAACAAAATGTGCCGTGTTGACAAAACGTGCAGCAACCGGATTCCGCTCCTTTAGAAAACACAAGTGCGAGGTGTCGACGGAGGGGTCTTTGCAGGTGGACACTGAGGCTGCAGAGAGACGTCAAGTACTTCTTTATTCCATTCAAAGGAAAACGCATGAATAACAAACTGTTGAGGGGTGGCAGTCCTTGTACTGAATTAAGTTTCCTTGTATGTTTGTGATTATGTAAATGAGCGTGCGACTGTCTGTTCGCATGATATGGCTTAACACGGTGGCAGCTAGCACAGCACTTGAGTGGCAATATAGTGTGCAGAACCCACGTTCGCCTGTGACAATGGTTGACGCGGTGAGTCAGTTTCGTCGACCTCCGGTGCTAGACTTGACAGATGCAAACCTCGCAGAGACATTTTGTTCATGGCGACGACATGTCGACTTCTATTTGAAAGCTTCGGGGGCATCGGGGAAACCAAAGGCTACGCAAACGGCTATCATTCTGCATTGTGCGGGTGTCCAGGTGCAAGAAGTGTACGAAAATTTTGTGTTTGCTGACGATGCAGATAAAGACGATCCACGAAAAGTTGGAGACAAGCTTGCAGTAGCCCGAGATCAAACGAAGTCATTGAGACACATCGGTTTTAGAACATGACATATCACGAACCCTTCGACTCATTTCTCAAAGACGTGAGATCACGAGCAAACTTGTGCAACTTGAGTGATATGAAAGACCGGATGTTAGGGACAAAATAGTGTTCTCTGTGACAGAAAAAGTGCAAGAACTGCTTCTGTGTAAGAAGACGCTAGATCTGCAAAAGACCGTAGACATTTGTCATGCACATGAACTTACCAGCAAACAGACAAAGGAAATGGCAGGGGCACACGTCGATAAAGTGACATCAAGTCGTCATATGTCTCTCTCTCTCTCTCTGTTTCTTTCTGTCTCTGTCTGTCTCTGTCTGTCTGTCTGACCTTCTGTCGGTCGGTCTCTCTGTGTGTCTTTCTCTGTGTTTGTATCTGTCTGTCTGTCTCTCTGTGTGTCTTATCCTATCTGTCTCTGTCTGTCTGTCTGTCTGTCTGTCTGTCTGTCTCTCTCTCTCTCTCTCTCTCTCTCTCTCTCTCTCTCTCTCTCTCTCTCTCTCTCTCTCTCTCTCTCTCTCTGTCTGTCTGTCTCTGTCTGTCTGTCTGTCTGTCTGTCTCCACTGTGGACTTCGAAAGACTTCAATATTCGATCGGTACCTGGTCGGAGCTTAGTAAGCGGATCATTCTAACGCAAAATTCGATAGTTGATGTGAAAATGTCATGGCACAAGCTGTGTTCTCGACCCGACTTTGACCACCTTCTAAAACCTGTCCCGTCACTTCCCAGCAAGCGGGCCCGCACAGCATTGAAGTGTTTCACACGCTCCATTTTAAAAGCTTTTCTAAAGTTTTGTTTTTGTCCTGACTTTGTTCAGTGGGTACATACGCTCATTAGAAATACTGACAACTGTATGAAGCAACATGGGTGGCTCTTTGGTTATTTTGAGGCGGAGTCCGTAGTCCCTGAGAGCGGAGAAAATCCAAAGGCTGTTGTACCCGCGGCTGACTCAACGGTGAACTGAGAGGGTTAGGAATAGGGTTAGGGTTTGAGTAATGCAATACGGTAAGGAACTACGGACGCTGGCTATTTTCAGGCATAGGAATTGTCCGCGAAAACGCAAATTTTCGCAGCAGCGAAACTGACTTTCTGTGGAGAAAAAAGAAAACAAAAGAAAAAACAAATTGTCCACAGGGAAAAGAAATGGGGTGTAAAACACACCCACATACACACACACAACCACACACACACACACACACACACACACACACACACACACACACACACACACACACACACACACACACACACACACACACACCAAAAAACACACAAAACAAAGACAAAACAATAACAACAGCAACAACAAAAAATAGGAACAACGAGTTTAGTTCCGCACCGAATACCCGCTAAACATACGAAGCGCGATCACACTCGGCTATGCCCGTTTAAGTCGCTTAATTGTGAACATAGCCGCTGCTGTTACTCTCGAGAACAGGCATTAGGCTTGAACGCAGTTATTCCTACACGCATCTGCGCCATGTTTTCGGCTGAGAAAAAGCGGATGTTCCGAAAGTTGGGAAACGATGAACTGAGAGGGTTAGGAATAGGGTTGGGGTTTGAGTAATGCAATACGGTAAGGAACTACGGACGCTGGCTACTTTCAGGCATAGGAATTGTCCGCGAAAACGCAAATTTCCTTAATCGCTTAATTGTGAACACAGCCGCTGCTGTTACTCTCGAGGACAGGCATTAGGCTTGAACGCAGTGATTCCTACACGCATCTGCGCCTTGTTTTCGGCTGAGAAAAAGCGGATGTTCCGAAAGTTGGGAAAGTGAAAGATTCAACATGTCGGTCGGTCGAGTTGTAAACCGTAGCGAAAATTTCGACGACTGCGGCTATGCCAATAAATGGGACTGGGTATCAGTAAACGGGAGCCGGATTGGTCTGGTTGGTCGAAGACCTGAAAAGCCGGTGGGGCACTCGAAACTCTGTCAGTACGTGCGGTTTTCAAACAAACAAACAAACAAGCAGCAACAAAAATTAAAAAAAGACTGCTGCGCAACCCCAAACAGTGACATACTCTTCAGTATGATAAAGGTCACTTTACGAAAGAAGACCATTTGAGATGGAAGTGAAAGTTTGTGAGGAGATAAAGAATCGTGAAACGCATCGGCACGCGGTTTCGTGAGGTGGCAGTTGTTGATCTTGATTGCACACGTGGCAGGACCTAACCTTCCGTTTCCATCCCACAGGAGGGCAGATGGTGCTTGCGGTGGCCATCAGTCGTTTCAAGTCTTGAGGTGTGGAGGCCTTCACCTGTTCTGCTGTGACTTAGCGTTTTTTGTTTGTTGTTTGTTTTGTTTTTGTTTTGCTTGCTGATCAACACCGGAAGCGACCATGTTTATCCGGAGCTTCCACTTGCTTCTGGGCCCAGGGTACAGAGTATCTCCAGCAAGTGACACAAAGCTGTTTCAGCCGGTACTTGGTACCAGCCACTTTATTTTTTACTTGTCCTAGGGAAACCTTTACCGGTAAAAACCGTCTCCCGGCTAATTTTTTGTTATACTCCCTTGTGGCTTGGTCACCACAGAAACACTGACGCTCACAGAGAGAAGGAACATAATTGTGGACTGATCTCCAGAACCAACAAACCAGTTGAGGAAAAGATTCAGCCCAACGAACGCGCTGTCTGAGGTATTGCAGCAGCTGTGCAATAAAATGGATGAAAGAGGAAACCCCTATCATGGGTGAATTTTCACCCACGACGTACGCCGTGAAAGTCTTACTATGATAAAGTCAATGTTGAATTTTCACCCACAAAGTACACCATGCAAGTGTTATTATGTTAAAGTCATGGGTGAATTTTCACCCACTGCATACATGGTGTAAGTGATCCTCTTATAAATTATAGGTGAATTTTCACCAACAACGTACTGGAAGAAAGTTTTATAGCGACGTAGGGCGAAGGTTAACAAGATGGTTGTGTGAGTGCGTACTTGCGAGCGTGCGTGGGTGTGTATATGCATGTGTGTGTGTGTGTGTGTGTGTGTGTGTGTGTGTGTGTGTGTGTGTGTGTGTGTGTGTGTGTGTGTGTGTGTGCGTGAGAGAGAGAGAGAGAGAGAGAGAGAGAGAGAGAGAGAGAGAGAGAGAGAGAGAGAGACTCTGTGTGTGTGTGTGTGTGTGTGTGTGAGAGAGAGAGAGAGAGAGAGAGAGAGAGAGAGAGAGAGAGAGAGAGAGAGAGAGAGAGAGAGAGAGAGAGAGAGAGAGAGTGTGTATGGGTGGGTGGATGTGGGTGGGTGGGAAGCGTTGTGGAGTGAATGCGAAAGGCAAAATTTCAAACTTGAAGATCGTTCACGGGGGGGAAAAAAACTGCGAATTTATTTAGTCTTTATAATTCTTTTCGAATATTTAGTAATAATAATAATCATTTATGGCGCCCCAACTTTTAAGAACCCAGACCGCTTACAAAGACATAAGGATACGCTCATTTCATTACACACACACACACACACACACACACACACACACACACACACACACACACACACACACACAACACACACACACACACACACACACACACACACACACACACACACACACACACACACTCTCTCTCTCTCTCTCTCTCTCTCTCTCTCACACACACACACACACACACACAGACGCACGCGCGCACTAAGACACACATGCCCACTCACGCCCCCTCTCCACTCATGCCATACCGCACTTACAACATTAGTAGATATTTTTTATAAGAACATAAACAAAAATGAATTTACGGGAGTACTTTTTGTGGATTTTGCAAAGGCATTTGATGTCATTGATCATGATCTACTTTTGAGGAAATTAACTCTTTATGGATTATCCAATGACACCCTGCACTTAATTTCTTCATTTTTGTCAAATCGAGAACAGCTTGTTTGTATAAACACAATTAAATCCAATTTTCTTCCCGTAAGATACGGTATTCCACAAGGTTCAGTGTTAGGCCAGCTTCTCTTTTCTCTCTACATAAACGACTTGCCCTTATTCATAAAACTTTATGTGAACTATTTGCTGATGACACCACTATCCACTCTAGTCACTCAAACCTAAATAATCTTTTGCTTAGCTTACAGGAAAGTATAAATAACCTTCTTCAATGGACTGAACTAAATCATATGTTGCAAATACATGACCATAACAACAAGACAAAAACGCCAGAACATATCTTCTCGCATGCCACTTTATATTGGAAATGAGAAAATTGTCGAAGTAGCAACACATAAGGTTTTAGGAGTAACTATTGATAATAATTTGTCTTGGACAAATCATGTAAATGAACTAACCAAACGTGTTTCTCAAAAGCTATATCAACTTGCAAAAATTGAACATTTTCTAAACGCTCATGCTCGAAAACTATTTTTTCATGCACATATCCAACCAATCATTGACTATGCTTCAACACTCTGGGACTCTGCTAGTGCAAGCACATTAAAACCTCTTGTTAGTATTCACAAGCGAGCCCTTAAATTAACCCTTCTAAAATCCACATCTTTGACAGCTCACGACTATAAACTTTTAGATGTCCTTCCGCTAAAACTAAAATTAGAATTTAATAAAGGCATTATTATGCATAAAATAGTATTTGGTTATGCACCATCAAATCTCAAATTAAACTTTGTTTCAAATCAGAACAGACATTCACACAAACTTGTAGTACCCCGTCCTAGATCAGATTTATTTAAATGCAGCTTGATGTATTCCGGGGGAAAACTATGGAAGAATTTACCATTATCAATAAAAAATTTTATCAGATCACAAAGCATTTAAAAAAACATTTAAACAGCACTTAATGGAAAAAATCACAACAAACATTAAGGATATGTGCACTTTTTTAAAAATCTTTTTTTTTACATGATTTGAACATTTCTATTTTTAATATTTGTGAATAATTATGTGTTAGAAATATATATTATGCATACATGCATGCTTTTCATTTTACTGTCTGTCTGTCTGTCTGTCTGTCTGTCTGTCTGTCTGTCTGTCTGTCTGTCTCTCTCTCTCTCTCTCTCTCTCTCTCTCTCTCTCTCTCTCTCTCTCTCTCTCTCTCTCTCTCTCTCTCTCTCTCTCTCTCTCTCAATAGTTAATATGAGTTTTTGAGTTGATAATTGTTTTGTTTTCGATTGTTTTTGTTGATTTTGTTTTCCCCGAGGGCTGGATGAAAAAAAGTATTGTACTTATTCCTTTACCCTCGTTAATAAAAAAATTCGTTCGTTCGTTCGTTCGTTCTCCCCCCACCACCCACACACACACAAACCACACACATACGCCACCCCCCTTCCCCCCACACACTACACACACACATACACCCACCACGTCCCTGCAACTCCCCCCCTTCACACACACACACACACACACACACACACACACACACACACACACACACACACACACACACATTTGCTATAAATATATTCACCTCTTTCTTCATTTCACAGGTTTGGTAGACCATCAGTATGAAGTGGACGATTCGGTAACTTGAAGAATGTTCACGGGCAAGAAACTGCGATGTTTAAAATTGTTTTCTATGCGTTCATTTTTGTTTAAACAATGTTTAATAATAATAATAATACGCAACTCTTATGTCGCGCCTAATCCAACTAGACTGGCTCAAAGCACTTCACAATTCAAAACAAGAATGGACATCAGAATCAGTACATGAAACATGCATACACCAGACGACCCAACGCCAACAGCAAAGTGCAGGTAAACATGCACACATCCCGGAACAATCAGTGCAACCCAAACATGCAGTGCAGCAATACATGGACCATGGAAACATCTCATGATTGGAAATCAAATACAAAGAGCATCATAAAAACATAATTTAAAAAATCGTACTTCAGTATCCTACTCATAAACTCAACTAACAACAGGTATAGGAAACACAAAAGCAATGTGCTTATTTAAGTGGTACCTATAAATGAAAATACAGTCACACATTTACGATGGCAAGATGGAGTTTCAGATTACTGACAATCGCCAAAGGCAACAAACCAAAACCAAATGCCAAAAGCGCAACAACTACAAAACGGGACGGGGGTAATGGGGGGGGGGGGGGGGGGGGGGATAACTAACAGCATGGTCTAGTGCATGTTAACATATTTATGGGAGGTTCATGGAAGGTGATTTCTCCGTTGTCTCATGAACACATTTAAGCTAGCTTTTACAGATTTACCAGCGGTCAGATTGGAACTAAAAATCGTGGACCATAGATAAAATATATAAAATAAATAAATGGTTGGATTCTAAATATAGCTGGTCGTTTCCATCCGCGCGTTTATTTTGAATATTTACTATAAATAGATTCACCTCTTTCTTCCTTGTCACAGGTTTGGTACACTGTCAGAATGATCTGGAGGAGGCGATGCCTGCGACCACAGGTATTTGGCTGCTTGGTTCTGGTGCTGGGGACAATTTCGGTGCTTGCAGCTTATCACAGAACCCTACGTGTGTACATCACCAACACACAACATCTCACACAGGACCAGTTGTCTCGGCTGACGTATACCGATGGCGTCACTGGTGAACATCCTGAATCCCGTAACGTCAGCAGTTATTTACGGTGTGTGGACCCAGAGGGCAAGGGTCCAGTACAGGACACGCTGTGTATGGTGAGTGACGTCAGCAGGTACAGCACACGTTGTGTATGGTGAGTGAGGTTAGCAGGTACAGCACACGTTGTGTATGATGAGTGACGTTAGTAGGTACAGGACACGTTGTGTGTGGTGAGTGACGTTAGGAGGTACAGGACACATTGTGTATGGTGAGTGACGTTAGGAGGTACAGCACACGTTGTGTATGGTGAGTGACGATAGTAGGTACATCACACGTTGTGTAAGGTTAGTGACGTTAGTAGGTACAGGACACGTTGTGTATGTTGAGTGACGTTAGCAGGTACAGGACACATTGTGTATGGTGAGTGACGTTAGCAGGTACCGGACACGTTGTGTATGGTTAGTGACGTTAGCAGGTACAGGACACGTTGTGTATGGTGAGTGACGTTAGGAGGTACAGCACACGTTGTGTATGGTGAGTGACGTTAGCAGGTACAGCACACGTTGTGTATGGTGAGTGACGTTAGCAGGTACAGGACACGTTGTCTGTGATGATTGATGTCAGCATATATAGAACACTTTGTCTGTGGTGAGTGACGTCAGCAGGTACAGGAAATATTGTCTGTGGTGTACGATGTCATCAGGCACAGGACACCTTGTCTGTGATGCATGATGTCAGCAGATATAGAACAGCTTGTCTGTGATGAGTGACGTCAGCAGGTACAGGAAATATTGTCTGTGGTGAACGATCTCATCAGGCACAGGACACCTTATCTGTGATGAGTGATGTCAGCAGATACAGAACATCTTGTCTGTGATGAATGACGTCAGGAGGTACAGGACACCTTTTCTGTGGTCAGTGACGTCAGCAGCACATGTGATGTGTATGCTGAGTGACGTCAGCAGCACATGTGTGTATATGCTGAGTGGTGGCAGATTAGACCATACTGCAATTCCCTCACCCCTACAGGTACAGACCTGTGCACCAAACTCTTCCTTAAATCTCGTAGAGCAGAACACGCCAATCCTCTTCTCAAGCCATTGCACTAGTTGCCCATAAAACAGAGATTTAAACACAAAATAGCGTGTCTCTGCTGTCAAATCATCACTATCACTGGCACTGCCCCTCAGAACTTGGCTCAACTTGTTCATATCTATGTCCCTTCTAGGTCTCCGCGTTCTTGTTCGGATGACAACGTTTCGCATCTCCACCTTGAACAGAAAACAGAATGGCGGTCGTGCCTTAATTCTGGTTCTCTGCTGCACGGATCTGGAATTCTCTTTCTTTCGCTTTCTGTCACAGCCCTTCCCTTCTTGCCTTCAAAAGTAGCCTTAAAACTTACCTCTTCACGCAGTATTTTGACCAGTAATAGCTTCTCTGCTGTACAAATCTTGAGTGCTCTCCATCACAGCCTCTCTCTCTCTCTCTGCCTACAAAACTAGTCTCTAAAACTTACATTTCAAACCACCATAGTCTCATTTTCTATGTCCTTATCGGCCGCGCGCGCGTGTGTGATTCACTGGCATTGTGTGTGCTTCTGTGCGCGATTCTATGTGTTTGTGTGTGCATGCATACGTGCGCGCGATCATGTGTGTTGTGTGTGTGTGTGTGTGTGTGTGTGTGTGTGTGTGTGTGTGTGTGTGTGTGTGTGTGTGTGTGTGTGTGTGTGTGTGTGTGTGTTGCACTATGCTTTGTATGAATATACTTATTAATGTCTTTTTATACCATTGATTAGTGTGTGAATATTTATGTGTAGCGTGCTTTCTTTAAATAAGTGGTAAAGTGCTTTGAGTCTCTGAAATGCACAATCTCTGTTACTGTTATTATTATTATCATTCTTGCTGTCTCACGCAGAAACGGCCCAACTACCTCGCCCTCTACAAAACTCTGTGCTTAATTATGAACTGGCCCATTGCTGTCTCACGCAGAAACAGCCCAACTACCTGACCCTGTACAAAACCCTGTGCTTAACTGTGAACTGGCCCATTGCTGTCTCACGCAGAAGCGGCCCAACTACCTGGCCCAGTACAAAAACCCGTGCTTCGTGGACTGGTCAGTGGATCTGCAGAGACTGCGCTGTCTGCCCTACTTCCACGTGCTAGGGGTGGACAAGAGCGGCACCACGGACCTCCATTCGCGCATCACACAACACCCTCACGTGCTGCCCAACAGCGGGGGGATTGGCAAAGAGACCTACTACTGGTGCTGGCTCAAATACGGTGAGTACATGGGGCAAAGAGACCTACTACTGGTGCTGGCTCAAATACAGTGAGTACATGGGGCAAAGAGACCATCTACTGGTGCTGGCTCAAATACGGTGAGTACATGGGGCAAAGAGACCTACTACTGGTGCTGGCTCAAATACGGTGAGTACATGGGGCAAAGAGACCATCTACTGGTGCTGGCTCAAATACGGTGAGTACATGGGGCAAAGAGACCTACTACTGGTGCTGGCTCAAATACGGTGAGTAAGTACATGGGGCAAAGAGACCTACTACTGCACTGGTGCTGGCTTAAATACGGTGAGTAAGTACATGGGGCAAAGAGACCTACTACTGGTGCTGGCTCAAATTCGGTGAGTAAGTACATGGGGCAAAGAGACCTACTACTGGTGCTGGCTCAGATACGTTAAGTACATGAGGCAAAGAGACCTACTATTGGTGCTGGCTCAAATACGGTAAGTACATGGGTCAAAGAGACCTACTACTGGTGCTGGCTCAAATAGGTTAAGTACATGGGTCAAAGAGACCTACTACTGGTGCTGGATCAAATAGGTTAAATACATGGGTCAAAGAGACCTACTACCGGTTTTCGCTTAATTTTTTTGGCGGTCTTGCTGCTCAGAATGTGAAACGTATACTAATGGCTTGTTTTTCAAACCCTCCCCTCTACCCCTTTGTTACAGGACAATGGATGAAAACGACAGTGGTGCCGAAGCCATATTCGTACTACCTCACGCTATTTAACAAGCCGGCTGCCTCTATAGCAAAGAACCCTGACCCCGACGGGTTCCATCCCTTCATTACAGGTAT
>OY757542.1:380331-460019 GCA_963584105.1 Alviniconcha strummeri
CCTGTAACCAGATACCGAGTTTATCGTTATCATGTATACAGGTAGTGTGATGACATCTGTAACCAGATACCGAGTTTATCGTTATCATGTATACAGGTAGTGTGATGACATCTGTAACCAGATACCGAGTTTATCATTATCATGTATCTGTTAGTTCGATGATACCTGTAACCAGACCCCACGTTTTATTACTATATGCACAGGTAGCATGACGACACCTGTACCTAGACCCCAATTTAATGATTACGACGAGGAATCTCGTAGACAGCCATAACTGTGACGACACCTGTACCCAGACCCCAATTTTATTATTACTTCGAGGAATCATTAGCGTTCCGGCACCTTCGTGCTGTAGTGGAGATCGTTAGCATTCCGGCACCTTCGTGATGTAGAGATCACTAGCATTCCGGCACTTTCGTGCTGTAGTGGAGATCGTTAGCATTCCAGCACCTTCGTGCTTTAGTGGAGATCGTTAGCATTCCGGCGCCTTGGTGCTGTAGTGGACATCGTTAGCATTCCGGCACCTTCGTGCTGTAGTGGAGATCACTAGCATTCCGACAACTTCGTGATGTAATGGAGATCATTAGCATTTCTGCGCCTTCGTGCTGTAGTAGAGATCATTAGCATTCCGGCAACTTCGTGCTGTAGTGGAGATCATTAGCATTTCGGCACTTTCGTGCTGTAGTGAAGATCGTTAGCATTTCGGCACCTTCGTGCTGTAGTGGAGATCGTTAGCATTGGGGCGCCTTCGTGCTGTAGTGGAGATCACTAGCATTCTGGCACCTTCGTGCTGTAGTGGTGTAGTGGAGATCACTAGCATTTCGGCACCTTCGTGCTGTAGTGGAGATCATTAGCTTCACGGCACCTCGTGCTGTAGTGGAGATCGTTAGCATTGGGGCGCCTTCGTGCTGTAGTGGAGATCACTAGCATTCTGGCACCTTCGTGTTGTAGTGGAGATCACTAGCATTCCGGCACCTTCGTGCTGTAGTGGAGATCACTAGCATTCTGGCACCTTCGTGCTGTAGTGGAGATCACTAGCATTTCGGCACCTTCGTGCTGTAGTGGAGATCGTTAGCATTACGGCACATCATGCTATAGTGGAGATTACTAGCATTAATAATAATGTAGATTTATCATGCGCTCATCAGCGCCCAGAGCGCTCACATGATACATATTAACCTAATTATATAGACCTAGAGCATAGACCTAACAAACCAATTTACATGAAGTATTATACAAAAAAACTAAAACGGAAAAAACGCACTACACACACACACACACACACACACACACACACACACACACACACACACACACACACACACACACACACACACACACACACACACACACAAACACACACACACACACACACACACACACACACACACACACACACACACACAATGACTGTAGCAGAGGGTACTGGTGTTAGTTAGGATGGAAGTACTAGGAGAAGAGGAAGGTTTTCAGTTTGGCTTTAAAAGATGACAGGGTTGAGCAGTGTCTAAGATCTTGTGGGAGTGAATTCCAAATGTGGGGTCCAAAGCAAGAGAAGGTGCGAAAGTCGGTTGAAGTGTTGCTATGTGTCCTCAGATGTCAGTTGACATATTAGGGACAAGTTGTGACCAATGCCGAAGCACGGTTCAATAAATCTTAACGTCCACGGAAACCAGAAGGCTCGTTGGGACGGACAGCCCAGGACGTCTACCTCGACTCTCACACAGCTCCTGAACTATGATGCGAAAGTCATAAGACTTGCGTTTGTATTGTTGGATTTCCAGCATGCGGGTGTCAGAAGAAGAGCGTAGTGTACGAGATGGAGTGTAGACATTCAGCAGTTCAGCATTCCGGCATCTTCGTGATGTAGTGGAGATCAGTAGCATTCTAGCACCTTCGTGCTTTAGTGGAGATCATTAGCATTCCGGCACTTTCGTGCTGCAGTGAAGATCGTTAGCATTCCGGCACCTTCGTGCTGTAGTGGAGATCATTAGCAATCCGGCACCTTTGTGCTGTGGTGGAGATCGTTAGTATGCCGGCGCGATCTCGGAGATCATTAGCATTCCGGCACCTTCGTGCTGTATTGGAGATCATTAGCACTTCGGCACTTTCGTGCTGTAGTGAAGATCGTTAGCATTCCGGCACCTTCGTGCTGTAGTGGTGATCTGTAGTATTCCGATCACTACAGCCTTAGTGCTGTAGTGGAGATCATTAACATTCCGGCACCTTCGTTACATAGTGGAGATCATTAGCATCCCGGCACTTTCGTGCTTTAGTGGAGATCACTAGCATTCCGGCATCTTCGTTACATAGTGGAGATCATTAGCATTTCGGCACTTTCGTGCTGTAGTGGAGATCATTAGCATTCCGGCACCTTTGTGCTGTAGTGGAGATCATTAGCATCCCAGCACCTTGGTGCTCTAGTGGAGATCATTAGCATTCCGGCACCTTCGTGCTGTAGTGGAGATCATTAGCATCCCGGCACCTTGGTGCTCTAGTGGAGATCATTAGCATTCCGGCACCTTGGTGCTGTAGTGGAGATCATTAGCATTCCGGCACCTTGGTGCTGTAGTGGAGATCATTAGCATCCCGGCACCTTGGTGCTCTAGTGGAGATCATTAGCATTCCGGCACCTTCGTGCTGTAGTGGAGATCATTAGCATTCCGGCACCTTGGTGCTCTAGTGGAGATCATTAGCATTCCGGCAACTTGGTGCTCTAGTGGAGATCGTTAGCATTCCGGTACCTTGGTGCTCTAGTGGAGATCATTAGCTTCACGGCACCTCGTGCTGTAGTGGAAATCACTAGCATTCCAGCACCTTCGTGCTGTAGTGGAAATCACTAGCATTCCAGCACCTTCGTGCTGTAGTGGAGGTCACTAGCATTCCGGCACTTTCGTGCTGTACCGGAGATCACTAGCTTTCCGGCACCTTCATGCTGTAGTGGAGACCGTTAGCATTCCGGCACCTTCGTGCTGTAGTGGAGATCACTAGCATTCCGACACCTTCGTGCTGTAGTGGAGATCAGTAGCATTCCGACACCTTCGTGCTGTAGTGGAGATCACCAGCAAGGGGTCTGAGTTTTAACATCGGGGATAGGAAACATCCGTGTGTCTGCAGAAGAACAAAACTAAGTAATAAGATCCTAACGCATTGTGTCACTGTTGTGCAGGTTGTACTCGGACTACATCTTCCTCGGGTACGGCTTCACACCCGACAAGTTCGCTAAGGACGTCCCCAAGGCTGTGGACATGATGGAGAAGTGTCTGAAGGTCAACACCACCCGACAGTGTGTCTTCAGCAACGACACCTACGTCAGCCTGCCGGTAAGTCAGCAACTGTACCTGCATCAACCTGCCGGTAAGTCAGCAACGACCACTACATCAACCTGCCGGTAAGTCAGACACACACCTGTGTCTTCAGCAACGACACCTACATCCACCTGCAGGTAAGTCAGACGCACACCTGTGTCTTCAGCAGCGATACCTACATCAACCTGCCGGTAAGCCAAACACACACCTGTGTCTTCTGCAATGACACCTACGTCAATTTGAGGGTAACTGAGGAGGAGAGATGTGTCTTTAGCAATGACATCTGCACCAACCTGCCGATGAAGTGGACAGCTTTCTTTAACAATGACACCTGCACCAACCTGCCGATGACGTGGACAGCTGTGTCTTTAGAAATGACACCTGCACCAACCTGCCGGTGAGACGGACAGCTGTGTCTTCAGCAGTGACACCAATGACTTTGCATGTGGTCGACTAAGTAAAAATGATAGTATCAGTAAACTCAGAGAATGTTAAAAAAAAAAAAAAAAAAAAAAAGGTTGCCGTTTGGGTGTCGGGGGGGGGGGGGGGGGGGGGGGGGGGGGGGCTTGCGCGTCAAAACCGTTTGATTGTAGCCGAAAACCCCGACCACAAGTAGACAATGACCGTACGTTACATCGTAGACACTATAATATCGACAACACGATGTGTACAACACAATGCGCACAACACAATCTCAGTTCTTATGTAGGCAATTCAGAAAGGTCTCGTGAGGTTTTTCAAGTCTGATTAGCTCTGGCTTGTTAATTAAGCGGCCCAGGTGTGACAACAACAGCAGTTACCCCCCCCCCCCCCACCGCCCGCAGATCTACACAAGCACCAATGCAAAAGAATAGCCAGAAAAGTAACACCTTCTGTCACCCGGACAACAAAGTAACTTAACTGACACGCGCTAAACTCGAGAGAAGCACCGTATGTATGCCAGAGGATTTCACAATAAATTTCCTGTAGACCCACAATAACGTGCGACTATACGAACGAGTGTGTGTGTGTGTGTGTGTGTGTGTGTGTGTGTGTGTGTGTGTGTGTGTGTGTGTGTGTGTGTGTGTGTGTGTGTGTGTGTGTGTGCAGGGGGGCGTGGGGGTACTTGAGGGGTGATACATTTTTATGTTGTGAGAAATGTTTGTGTTGTGACAGATTTGTGAGAGATGTGTTTGTTGTGACAGGTGTATCTATTGTGGCGAAACGATCTACTTGCGTTGTGACAGGTGTGTTTGTGTTGACAGGTGTGTTTGCGCTGTGACAGGTGTATTTGTGTTGACATGTTTGCTTGCGTTGTGACAGGCGTGTCTGTGTTAACAAGTGTGTTTGCGTTGTGACGGGTGTGTTTGTGGTGACAGATGCGTTTGTGTTTTGTGCTCACAGGTGTTTGTGTCGGCAGGTTTTTGTGTTGTCAAGTCTGTTTTTGTTGTGACACACTGATCTGTTTGTTTTCATAGATATGTTTGTGTTGATAGGTGTGTTTGTGTTGATAGGTATGTTTGTGTTGATAAGTGTGTTTGTGTTGATAGGTATGTTTGTGTTGATAGGTGTGTTTGTGTTGATAGGTGTTGATAGGTGTGCTTGTGTTGGTAGGTGTGCTTGTGTTGGTAGGTGTGCTTGTGTTGGTAGGTGTGCTTGTGTTGGTAGGTGTGTTTGTGTTGAGAGGTGTGCTTGTGTTTGGTAGGTGTGTTTGTGTTGATAGGTATGTTTGTGTTGGTAGGTGTGTTTGTGTTGAGAGGTGCTGATAGGTGTGTTTGCGTGGTGACAGATGCGGATCCACATCGGGATGTACTCGGTGTTCATGAAGGAATGGCTGGCTGTCTTCCCGAGATCCAGCTTCTACATCCTGCGGACCGAGGACTACCACGACAACATGACCTACCATCTGAACAACATCTACACATTCCTGGGTCTAGGTAAGTCTATGGTCTATGGGACTACCATTACAATATGACCTACCATCTGAACAACATCTACACATTTCTGGGTCTAGGTAAGTCTATAGGACTACCATGATAACACGACCTACCATCTGAACAACATCTACAACTGTCTCAGTCTATGTGAGTCCACAGGACTGCATGAATAACGGCATATCATCTAATCAACGTGTACAACTGAGTCTTGGTTCATGCCAACGACTGCCACCACAACATGCCACGCCATTTGAAGTGTAAGAAAGTCTCTAGGACTGCATGGACAACACGACGTATCATCCAAACAGACTATTAATGTCTCACTCCAGATAATAACATAAAATCCTTGATAATAACATATAAAATCCTTGAAAGAACGCTTATTTTAATCAGACTACACGACATGCAAAAATATTTGAGTGTAAAATTCCTTTATAGGCAATAAACATACACATAACCAAAAGAAAGGGTGGATGCTATTGGATCTACTTTGCTTTTAGCTGACGAAAAAAAGATAAGTAGACTGAATTTATTTTTTCTTGCCCTTGACGTCACAGTGTGTGTCAAATGTTATATGTGTATTGGTCCTATGTTAAACATTCTGACCCTAATCTGTTTGTGTTTGGATCCCATGTTAAACACTCTGACCCTAACCCATTTGTGTGACCCATAGTAAACAGCTTAACTCTGACACGTTGTGTGCCCAACAATAAGCACTCTGACCATGGCGCCTTATTGTGTGACCCACAGTAAACATTTTAACTCTGACACATGTTTTGTGCCCAAAAGTAAACATCGCCGTGTTGTTTCCAACAATAGACATCATGACCCTGACGCGTGTTGTGTGTCCAACGGGAAACATCGCCGTGTTGTTTTCAACAACAGACATCATGACCCTGACGGGTGTTGTGTGTCCAACAGGAAACATCGCCGTGTTGTTTCCAACAATAGACATCATGACTCTGACGCGTGTTGTGTGTCCAACAGGAAACATCGCCGTGTTGTTTCCAGCAATAGATATCACGACCCTGATGTCATTTTGTGTCCCACAATAAACACTCAAGCATGTTGAGTGACCAGCAATAAGCAATCTGACTCTAGCAACATGTGTGACCTGCAAGAAGCGTCCTGACCCTGGCTTTGTCTGTCCCACAGTAAACAGTCTGACTCCAACGTCATGTTGTGTATCCAACAGTAACCATTCTGAACCTGTCGTCATGTTACTTGTCCCACAGAAACTATCCTAACCTCACACCATGCTATCACACAATGAACATTCTGATCATGAGGTCACGTTATGTGTGCCACATGTTTACGTCATCTTGTGTACCCAGGTACCATGCTGAGTAAACCACAATAAACATACTAGCGTCATGTTGTGTGTCGAACAAATGTTTTGACCCCGACACCACATCACATGTCCCACAGTACGCTACATTATGTGTCCCACAGTAAACATTCCGACCCCGACACCATATTTTATGTCCCACAGTAAACATCCCCACCCACACGCGTGTTGTGAGCTCCCCCCCCCACCCCCCCACCCCCCACCCCACCCCAACCGCCAACCCTGGCGCATGTTGTGAGACAATAAACATTCTGACATCCCCTCATGCTGTGCATCACACAATAAACATCCTGACCTCCCGTTATGCTGTGTATCGCACAATAAACATCCTGACTTCCCGTTATGCTGTGCATCACACAATAAACATCCCGACCTCCCGTTATGCTGTGTATCACACAATAAACATTCTGACCTCCCGTTATGCTGTGTGTCACACAATAAACATCCTGACCTCCCGTTATGCTGTGCATCACACAATAAACATCCTGACCTCCCGTTATGCTGTGCATCACACAATAAACATCCTGACCTCCCGTTATGCTGTGCATCACAATAAATGTTCTGACCTCACGTCATGCTGTGTATCACACAGTAAACATTCTGATCTCACTTCATCCTGTGCATCACACAGTAAACATCTGTTCCTGACTTCCCGTCATGCTGCGTATCACACAATAAACATCCTGACCTCCCGTCATGTAGTGTATCACTCAATAAACATCCTGAGTTCCCATCAAGCTATTTATCACACAGTAAACAATAAACATCCTGACCTCACGTCATGCATTGTATCACACACAAAAACATCAACACAGTCACACTGATGCATGTTATGTGTCACACAGTAAACTATCTGACTCTGATGCAAGTCATTTGCTCCACAATAAACATCCTGGCCCTCTTGTCATGTTGTGTGTCCCATATTTAACATCCTGGCCATGATGCTTCTTGTGTGTTCCACAATAAACATCATGATTTGACCTCTGCTGTGGCCCACAATAACAAATAAACAAAAGAACTTTATTATTCATAAGAAATGCATAAAATGAAAATGTTTCTTTTAGGTCACTTAAATTCCACAATAAATAGGACAAGCAGACAATTTAACACAACAAAGGTGGGAGTATAAGCATCCTGACGTTCACGCCTGTTATGTGTCCCACAATAAACATCCTGACCTTCACGCCTGTTGTGTGTCCCACAATAAACATCCTGACCTTGACGCCTGTTATGTGTCCCACAATAAACATCCTGACCTTCACGCCTGTTATGTGTCCCACAATAAACATCCTGACCTTCACGCCTGCTGTGTGTCCCACAATAAACATCCTGACCTTGACGCCTGCTGTGTATCCCATAATAAACATCCTGACCATTGACGCCTGTTGTGTGTCCTACAGTAAACATCCTGACATTGACGCATGTTGTGTGTTCTACAATAAACATCCTTACCTTGACGCCTGTTGTGTGTCCCACAATAAACATCCTGACATTGGCGCCTGTTGTGTGTCCCACAGTAAACATCTTGTCCTTGACACCTGTTGTGTATCCCACAATGAACATCCTGACCCTGACGATGGTTGTGTCCAACAACAAAAATCCTGACCTTGACGGCTGTTGTGTGTCCCACAATAAACATCCTGACCTTATTGCCTGTTGTGTGACCCACAATAAACATCCTGACCTTGTTGCCTGTTGTGTGTCCCACAATAAACATCCTGACTTCACGCCTGCTGTGTGTCCTACAATAAACATCCTGACCTTGACGCCTGCTGTGTGTCCCACAATAAACATCCTGACCTTGACGCCTGCTGTGTGTCCCACAATAAACATCCTGACATTGGCGCCTGTTGTGTGTCCCACAATAAACATCCTGACTTCACGCCTGCTGTGTGTCCCACAATAAACATCCTGACCTTGACGCCTGCTGTGTGTCCCACAATAAACATCCTGACCTTGTTGCCTGCTGTGTGTCCCACAATAAACATCCAGACCTTGACGCCTGTTGTGTGTCCCACAATAAACATCCTGACCTTGACGCCTGTTGTGTGTCCCACAATAAACATCCTGACTTCACGCCTGCTGTGTGTCCCAGACGAGCTGCCCGAGCATAGCATGCAGGACATTGCGCAGGCCGACCGGAAGCACGAGACGGCAGCGAAGAAAAAGGTCAGCGACATGTACCCGGAGACCCGCAAACTGCTGCAGAATTTCTATGGCCGTTACAACGAGGAGCTGGCGGTGCTGCTCAACGACACTGGCTTTCTCTGGCTGCCCACGTCATAGCGCAAAACGAGGTCAGACCAGGTGGCGTGACGACGGCTCGTGCAGCGAACGGCGGGGTGTGGGGGGAGTGGGGATTGCCAAAGGGGGTCGGAGGGCTAGGAACACTAGAAAGGGTGTGTGTGTGTGTGTGTGTGTGTGTGTGTGTGTGTGTGTGTGTGTGTGTGTGTGTGTGTGTGTGTGTGTGTGTGTGTGTGTGTGTGTGTGTGTGTGTGTGTGTGTGTGTGTGTGTGTGTACTTTCCATGGTTTCCGCTTGTACTTTTAGCAGCTTGTCTTTTCGCCGACCGACGTCTTTGAATTAAGTTCATCTTGATCTCGTTCTGTGTCGGTCTTGGTCAAACTGTAATGCCCTTGGCCAGAATTTGACGTTGGAATAAAGCTGAGTTTAACTGATTGGGCTGTCTGTGTGTTTGGATTTTCTAACTGAATATGCTTGTGTGTGTGTGTGTGTGTGTGTGTGTGTGTGTGTGTGTGTACTTTCCATGGTTTCCGCTTGTACTTTTAGCAGCTTGTCTTTTCGCCGACCGACGTCTTTGAATTAAGTTCATCTTGATCTCGTTCTGTGTCGGTCTTGGTCAAACTGTAATGCCCTTGGCCAGAATTTGACGTTGGAATAAAGCTGAGTTTAACTGATTGGGCTGTCTGTGTGTTTGGATTTTCTAACTGAATATGCTTAACAAGTTATTATTTATTGCTATTTTTTCAAGCAGTACGCTCTTTTAGCAAGTGATCAGTGTATTAGTGATAATCAGAGGACCTAATTATGTTCCGTCTTTTTTTATATTTTATAGTAATGCTTTAGTCGACCGTTGATCGACTAATAGTAATAATCACTAAAGTATTTATACAGCGCCAAACCCTGTCCGGAGAGACTGTTCTAAGCGTGTACACGCACACACAGGACTTCACGTTTAAATACTGTTGGGATTGTGTCTGAGAGCAATGATTCATTTACAACATGGGTAAGCGCTAGTGTTCACAGGGACAAAAACGAACACGATGGGGTAAATGGATGTTTGTCGTCACGCATGACAGGTCATCAACACAGGCGTGATTGAGGCAAAGCCGTTAGAACAGCTCCCGTTTTATTTCCAATCAGTATATATAGTCACCAACACAGGCGTGATTGAGGTATAGCCGTTAGAACAGCTCCCGTTTTATTTCCGATCAGTATACATAGTTCTAGCAGTCAACCCGCGAAATGCATGTGTATCATCACACACAGTTTTATATATATCAGCTCAAGGCCCGCACAAAACTGACAAGATGCTACAATACAAAATAAAGGTGAACAACTTATGCATATATTCGTTTCATAACCTACAAAGCCTCAGGCAAGCGCAGCCTGACAAAAACTCGTCATATGTTATTATAATGGCCTTTTTCTTCCTTCTCTGGCTGCACTTCTCATGCTTTTAGTGCATGCTGGGTGATCTTTGACGTGCGTATGTAATCTTTTTTGCCTGTGCATACACACGGGGGACCCCGGGTTATAGTCTAATCTCAAGGATTAACAGTCACATGACTGTTCATGAGTTTCGGAACGCAAACAAAGCAACAAAAGCTGTTTTGAGAAAATTGATCTTTATTCGTCATCTGTGTCATTGCGGTCACATTGTCCAAGACCCATTGACCGCAGCACAGCCTTTTGAGTCACCGAGTCAACTCGCTCAGTCTTTTGAGTTAACTCGCTCAGCCTTTTGAGTTAACTCGCTCAGCCTTTTGAGTTAACTCGCTCAGCCTTTTGAGTCAACTCACCCAGTCCTTTGAGTCACCTCGCCCTGGCCAGTCCAGCAGAACACACCCACTCACCGAGGGTTCACCTGGCCAGTCCAACATACCCACTCACTGATGGTTCACCTAGCCAGTCCATCAGTACAATGAAGTTAGACCTGGCCAGTCCAACACTACAATGAGGGTACACCTGGCCAGTCCAACAGTACATACCCACTCACTGAGGGTACACCTGCCCAGTTCAACAATACATACCCACTCACTGAGGGTACACCTGCCCATTCCAACAGTACATACCCACTCACTGAAGGTACACTTGAACAGTTCAACAGTACATACACACTCACTGAGAGTACACCTGAACAGTTCAACAGTACATACCCACTCACTGAGGGTACACCTGAACAGTACATACCCACTGACTAAGGGTACACCTGGCCAGTCCAACAGTACATACCCACTCACCAAGGGTTCACCTGGCCAGTCCAACAGTACACTGAGGGTACACCTTGCCAGTCCAACAGTACACTGAGGTTACACCTGGCCAGTCCAACAGTACATACCCACTCACTGAGGGTTCACCTGCCCAGTCCAACAGTACATACTCACTCATTGAGGGTACACCTGCCCAGTCCAACACTATGTATCCACTCACTGTCGGTACACCTGAACAGTCCAACAGTACATAGCTATTCATTGATGGTACACTTGGCCAGTCCAACAGTACATACGCACTCACTGAGGGTACACTTGGCCAGTCCAACAGTACATACGCACTCATTGAGGGTACACATAGCCAGCCCAAAAGTACAATCAGGGTTCACCTGCCCAATCCAACAGCACATACCAACACACTGAGGGTATACCTGGCCAGTCCAGTTGTTTATACCCGCTCACCGAGGGTGTACCTGGCCAATCCAACAATACATTGAGGATATACCAGGCCAGTCCAATTGTACGTACACACTCACAGTTCAACAGTACAACACAGTACAACACTCACCTCAGTAGGTAGTTACGGTTGGTTTGGCTAGGTGAGCCCTCAGTGAGTAGTTACGGTTGGTTTGGCTAGGTGAGCCCTCAGTGAGTAGTTACGGTTGATTTGGCTAGGTGAGCCCTCAGTATGTCAGGACTGCTGGATTGGCCCGGTGAGCTCTTAGTGAGCGCTTGATCGCCATGACACGCTGAGGTGTTCAAAAGGTCTGTTAAAATTTTGGAATTACAAGCGAAAATAATTTTATCCCTCCAAATACATTGTCGTATTTTTCATGTGATTCGCCATCATCACTATGAGTATTTTTACATTTCATATTGGCTAACCGGCTCAGATCCATGCACCAAGCAAACACTATCACAAATATCGATTTCAGTTATTTATATAAAAATGACCCAAACAAGCTCTTGGTCACAATGGAAAGCAGCAAGGGCAAAACATCTATAGTTCAAAACAACCAACAGGAGTAAAATGCCCATCGTTCATCATAACAACCAACAGGAGTAAAACACCCATCATAACAAACAACAGGAGTAAAACACCCATCATAACAAACAACAGGAGTAAAACACCCATCATAACAACCAACAGGAGTAAAACACCCATCATAACAACCAACAGGAGTAAAACACCCATCATAACAACCAACAGGAGTAAAACACCCATCATAACAAACAACAGGAGTAAAACACCCAGCACCTTCACTATAACAATCAAGGAGGGCAGTTCACTCAATCAGTGTTCACCCTGACAGCCAACATGGGGTTTAACAGCATCATCACCAACAGGGGTAAACAACTCGGTAGCTATTCACAATGACAACCAAGAGAGAAAGAACACCCAACATCTTCACCAGAGAGAGATCAAATGAGCGTATACTTATGTCTTTGTAAGCGCTCAAGGGCTCTTACTAGATGGGGCGCCATAAATAGTCCCATTATTGTTATTGTTGTTGGATATTGACTCTACAAATGGCTTCCTCTGACAGTCATACAGTGAAGAAAGATGAGCTGCAAGGCTGTAGTGCTTTAGTATTCAGCCCTTTCCCCGTCGACGTGGCGACGTGACATAAAAACTGCTGGCGACATCTGTCTCGGCACAAGCTGGAGGCTGCAGACGTTGCGTAATCGGCAGGTAAGAGACACCGACAGTCTGCTCACGTAGTCGTTTCACGGCGACTTCTACAGCGATATTCCAACACCTAGACCTCGAGGTAAATATCTCTGTTAATTCATTGCCATACTTAAGGGCCTCTGTCTGTCTCTGCTCTCTAGACACTGCTCAACCCTGTCATCTTTTAAAGCCAAACTGAAAACCTCTTCTCACAGTATTTCCATCCTAACTAATATCAGTTCCCAGTTTCTGCTACAGTGTGTGTGTGTGTGTGTGTGTGTGTGTGTGTGTGTGTGTGTGTGTGTGTGTGTTATGTAAATTGTTTTGGTAGGACTGTGCTCTACATGTGCATAAAATATATTTAGGTTAATAGGTATCATGTGAGCGCTCAGGGCGTTGATGAGCGCATGATAAATGTACATTATTATTATAGATTGTATGATCTGCTGGGTTATCTGCTGGTGTGTGCATACACATGTGATGTATGCACTGTTTACGTCGGCGCTCTGAACACATGTTTTTGTGTGGACATGTTTATGCTCCATACATAAAGGTTCATGTATAATTTGTGCACTCATTCATTCATGCTTCAGAGATGCATACATTTTGTTTTCTGCTGCTTTTCCCTAAACATATTCATGAACTGATATGCACAATACATTACGGAGTATGCCCGAAATATATGTGCTTGTGTAATATCAACAGAAGCAGTCTTTTATAGGCTAGGGCTGGGTGTTAAAAGACCATGTGTCAGCTGCAGTGCCCTCGGAAAATAAAGTTTATTCATTCATTCTTTTCCTCTCTGTCTCCTGCCTGCTTGTCTGTTATCCCCGCCCCGCCTCTGTGAGCACGCTGCTCTCCCCGCCCCTGTGAGCACACTGCTCTCCCCGCCCCTGTGAGCACGCTGCTCTCCCCCGCCCCTGTGAGCACACTGCTCTCCCACGCCCCTGTGAGCACGCTGCTCTCCCCCGCCCCTGTGAGCACGAAGGAAGGCACCGCCCCTGTGAGCACGAAGGCAGGCACCAGTTAGAATTAGTTAGGTGGTTCTTGGATTTTAACGTCCCGTCAACCACGCAGGGTCACCTCATGACGACTGACGCGTTCAGTTATTTCACACCAGTTCAAATCACTTTCTGTGCTGACTCTTATTTCCGTACCCGTTCTATCCCGTGTTACCGCAGTAGCACGTAAAGGATCTAGGTCATTCTGCCAAAAGTGCAGGTGGCGACTGCAACATTGAACTTCATTCTACGCGTCGACTGAGCCCGCCCCCACCCCTGTGAGCACGCTGCTCTCCGCCGCCCCTGTGAGCACGCTGCTCTCCCCCGCCGCTGTGAGCACGCTGCTCTCCCACGCCCCTGTGAGCACGCTGCTCTCACCCGCCCTTGTGAGCACGCTGCTCTCCCCCCGCCCCTGTGAGCACGCTGCTCTCCCCCGCCCCTGTGAGCACAGGTTATTTTTCTAGAACGCCAGGTGAACAGCTGTCGTTTGATTTACAGAACTTGGAAGGTCCTGCTAAAAGAGAGGCAAAACTGCATGTTCAGAAGGACAGTAATGCAGAGGACATTTTCAGGTTACTGATAGAAACATTTAGTGGTACAAAGTCCCTTGCTGAAGTACAAAAGAAGTGCTATGAACGGAGACAAAAACCGGAGGAGAGTATTAGACTTTTCATATACTCTAAATGAACTGATGGAGAAATCTGAACGGGTAAAACCACAGTGTTCACAACAGAGATGACGTGCTCAGAGATCATTTCATAAATGGAATTAGGGACACGATTATCAGACGTGAAGAAATCTGTGAACAAGAAGCCAACACTAACAGTTCTGGATGCCGAAAGTGATGTGACCCAGTGATGGTACAGTAATGATGTGACCCAGTGATGACACAGTAATGATGTGACCCAGTGATCACACAGTAATGATGTGACCCAGTGATCACACAGTAATGATGTGACCCAGTGATGGTACAGTAATGATGTGACCCAGTGATGATACAGTAATGATGTGACCCAGTTTTGGTACAGTAATGATGTGACCCAGTGCTGATTGCGGTTAGATCAGGGAGAGAGAGAGAGAGAGAGAGAGAGAGAGAGAGAGAGAGAGAGAGAGAGAGAGAGAGAGAGATCTTCAGCAATGCCACCTTTGGCAAAACAACAGTGAAAATAAAACAATAATGCCAAAAGAAAAAGAAAGTGTGTGTGGGTTGGGGGGGGGGGGGGGGGGTGAGGGGGAGCGGAGATCACAAAAATAGCAACAACAAAACAAGCACACAAAAAATCACAAAGGACCATCTCAGTATGATTCTTAATGAATTACAATGAAAAAGCAAGATTATTACAGATAATTTTATTAGATGTTTGTACAAAATACAGCGCACGCACACACGCACGCATGCACAGAATTAGATGTACTCGCACACACGTACGCTCTTGCGCACATACGCTCAAAAGATCCACCCCACTCCCACACGCTGAGAAACACACTCTCTTACAGATGCGCGCGCACACCACACACACACACACACACACACACACACACACACACACACACACACACACACACACACACACACACACACACACACACACACAAGCAGTCACAATCGTGCCATGCCATACCTGAGCGCACGGGACGAACAGACATGCGCCCGCACACGCTTCAGGAATATTAATCGAGAAAATTAAATACAAAAGTTGCATATTAAACAAACTAATAATTTACGTAATTTACACTCTCTCTCTCTCTCTCTCTCTCTCTCTCTCTCTCTCTCTCTCTCTCTCTCTCTCACACACACACACACACACACACACACACACACACACACACACACACACACACACACACACACACACACACACACACACACAAGCAGTCACATTTTGGCCACATCGCCGCGTTACCATACGCAAAATGACTGAACATCGATTTAGCAAGTTACGGCTCACTGGTGGCTGCCGCGTTTCTCAACACTAGATCGATTTACAAACTCAGTGTGATTTCAGCCGTGGCAGCTCCGCACTCCGCCCCGGCACAAGTCCAGTCAATGAAGGGTGGAATCTGGACGACGAAATAAACGTGCAGGCTGCCGTTATTTTGTATGGCGATCCCCCCCCCCCCCCCCACCCCCCCCCCCCCCCGAACGTTTTCACTTTTTTTGTGCGCGAGGTTATACATCCACGCTAATTTACAGTCATACAGTCTAAGTGTGTGTGTGCGCGTGCAGGCGACCCTGTGAGTGCCAGGGTGTTTGTGTTTCAGTGTTGTTAGTTTCACATGGCTTTGCAGGACTAAGTATGTGTAGTGATGCTATTGATTTTTATGCGAGTATTAAAGCATTCCATGCTTTTCTTTAATTAAATGACAAAGCGCTTTGAGTCGCCGAACGCGCACTATAAATTCGATATCATTGTTATTATTATTGGTTTAAACAAAATTTTATTCATTCATCATAATTACAAGCTCAGCAAATAAGTACAGGAAACACAAAAGCAGTATGCTTATTTGAGTGTTACCTATATATATAAAATGATAATGATACAGACATTTACGATGGCAAGATGGCAAATTGTTGTCAAGAGAGAGAGAGAGAGAGAGAGAGAGAGAGAGAGAGAGAGAGAGAGAGAGAGAGAGAGAGAGAGAGAGAGAGAGAGAGAGAGAGAGAGAAATTAGCCTAAAAGATTTACACATAGTAAAATTTAAATGAAGAGATCAGAAATGAACGGTCTTAACACAGAAACACTCACTCTCACATGCACACTACACTGACACGTCCTGGCAAAACAGCCTAAATAACATAGTCACTGCCCCGTCTCCCTCACGCACACACATTCTCTAGTTGTAGCAATAGTGATATATACTGCATTAATTAAGTGCACAGCCGGTACACTGGAGTAAGATGGAGAAAAAACAAACGGAAAAGTTTGATTCTTAACAGATTGGGGATCATTCTCGAGTCAGCGCCGGTTGCGCTATTTTGTCTTTTTCCTGAAACGAAAGGATAGACGTTCCGCCGAACTCCTGGCTTTTATTCGACCAGTGGTGCAGCGGATTACACAGCAGTGATCTCTCCACCCATCTTGCGGACGTAAAATGCGAGGTTTTCACTACAACCAGGAAAATACAGCTTTGCGCCCGGCCAGCAAGCTAGCTGACGCGTTCCCCCTACTTCCGGCAAATCGCGTACGCCAGTCCAGAAATATATCAGTAACGTTAAACGCCAACAGGCCGGCCGAATTATCTATTTGCTGTTCACCATTTTTTCAGTGTCGTCAACGTTTAGAAGGTTAACGCGATTTGGGGGATACTATGGAGGGCGCGGGGGGTGGGGGTGGGGGTGGGGGACATCTGTTGCCTGCAATTTGCCTATCACGCATAATTCTATAGGCCGTGACGAATAGTATTGATGTAGTCTTTCGTTTTTCCTTTGCTTTTTGTTAGCCTGTCTGTCTGTTTCTCTCTCTCGTTTATTTTATTTTCGCTGCTATTTTATTTTATTTTATTTTCGCTGCTGTTGTTGCTGATAATGGCTTTGCTGCAGCTGTTGGCAGTTTTCCTTCAGTGTGTCGTTTGTCTCTTCTTTGTTATTATAATGATGATTATTATTATCATCATTATTATTATTACACTTTAGAGTTTTTTTCTTTCTTTCTTTACTTTTCTTCTTTTTTTTTCTTCTTTTTTTTTCTTTTTTCTTCTTCTTCTCCCGTTATACATAAAGTTGTACCGGAGGTGGAGGGGGGGGGGGAGGGTCGGAAGGTCTGTGAATGCCCTGTAGGCTACTTTTTATGAAACTGAAACTTGTAAAAAAAACAAAAGAAAAGCAAAGCACTTGTTTTACTTTTGTTGTTGGTATGTGATAGGGCGGAGTGGTAGAAGGAATGCGAAAGGCAGTGGAGTCAGGCAAAGAGGACAGGTAGGTAAACTGGTGTTTTACGCCCAGTCAACCAGTGCAGTTATATCAGGGCAACAGGCAAACAGAACAGGTAGGTAACTTGGTGTTTTACGCCCAGTCAACCAGTGCAGTTATATCAGGGCGACAGACAAAGAGGACAGGTAGGTAACTTGGAGTTTTACGCCCAGTCAATTAGTGCAGTTATATCAGGGCGACAGGCAAAGAGAACAGGTAGGTAACTTGGAGTTTTACGCCCAGTCAACCAGTGCAGTTATATCAGGGCGACAGGCAAAGAGGCCAGGTAGGTAACTTGGTGTTTTACGCCCAGTCAACCAGTGCAGTTATATGAGGGCGACAGGCAAAGAGGACAGTAGGTAACTTGGTGTTTTACGCCCAGTCAACCAGTGCAGTTATATGAGGGCGACAGGCAAAGAGGAGACCACAGCAGATTTCAGGCGTACAGCAAGCAGTTTGTTTTGGACAGCAGACAGGTTTTCAGTACACACACAACGCTCACTCACGACGCAGATATAACAGTGCGGCGAAGACAATCTGGATTTGTTGCAGTACGTTGTGTGCAGTTTGATGCTTTGACCTTTGGTGGCGACAAAACGTGCCCTGTTGACAAAACGTGCCGTGTTGACAAAAAAACGCGCCGTGTTAACAAACAAACAAACAAAAAACTAAAACGCGCCGTGGTGACAAAACGTGCCGTGTTAACAAAACGTGCCGTTTTGACAAAACGTGCATTGTTGACAAAACGTGCCGTGTTGACAAAACGTGCCTTGTTAGCAAAACGTGCCGTGTTGACAAAACGTGCCTTGTTAGCAAAACGTGCCGTGTTAACAAAACGTGCCTTGTTGACAAAACGTGCCTTGTTAGCAAAACGTGCCGTGTTGACAAAACGTGCCGTGTTGACAAAACGTGCCGTGTTGACAAAACGTGCATTGTTGACAAAACGTGCCGTGTTGACAAAACGTGCCTTGTTGACAAAACGTGCCGTATTGACAAAACGTGCCTTGTTGACAAAACGTGCCGTGCTGACAAAACGTGCCGTGTTAACAAAACGTGTCGTGTTAACAAAATGTGCCGCCTTGACAAAACGTGCAGCAACCGGATTCCGCTCCTTTAGAAAACACAAGTGCGAGGTGTCGACGGAGGGGTCTTTGCAGGTGGACACTGAGGCTGCAGAGAGACGTCAAGTACTTCTTTATTCCATTCAAAGGAAAACGCATGAATAAAAACTGTTGAGTGGTGGCAGTCCCTGTAGTGAATTAAGTTTCGTTGTATGTTGGTGATTATGTAAATGAGCGTGCGACTGTCTGTCTGTTCGCATGATATGGCTTAACACGGTGGCAGCGTGCACAGCACTTGAGTGGCAAGATAGTGTGCAGAACCCACGTTCGCCTGTGACAATGGTTGACGCGGTGAGTCAGTTTCGTCGACCTCTGGTGCTAGACTTGACAGATGCAAACCTCGCAGAGACATTTTGTTCATGGCGACGACATGTCGACTTCTATTTGAAAGCTTCGGGGGCATCGGGGAAACCAAAGGCTACGCAAACGGCTATCATTCTGCATTGTGCGGGTGTCCAGGTGCAAGAAGTGTACGAACATTTTGTGTTTGCTGACGATGCAGATAAAGACGATCCACGAAAAGTTGGAGACAAGCTTGCAGTAGCCCGAGATCAAACGAAGTCATTGAGACACATCGGTTTTAGAACATGACATATCACGAACCCTTCGACTCATTTCTCAAAGACGTGAGATCACGAGCAAACTTGTGCAACTTGAGTGATATGAAAGACCGGATGTTAGGGACAAAATAGTGTTCTCTGTGACAGAAAAAGTGCAAGAACTGCTTCTGTGTAAGAAGACGCTAGATCTGCAAAAGACCGTAGACATTTGTCATGCACATGAACTTACCAGCAAACAGACAAAGGAAATGGCAGGGGCACACGTCGATAAAAGTGACATCAAGTCGTCATATGTCTCTCTCTCTCTCTCTGTTTCTTTCTGTCTCTGTCTGTCTCTGTCTGTCTGTCTGACCTTCTGTCGGTCGGTCTCTCTGTGTGTCTTTCTCTGTGTTTGTATCTGTCTGTCTGTCTCTCTGTGTGTGTCTTATCCTATCTGTCTCTGTCTCTCTCTGTCTGTCTCTGTCTGTCTCTGTCTGTCTGTCTGTCTGTCTCCGCTGTGGACTTCGAAAGACTTCAATATTCGATCGGTACCTGGTCGGAGCTTAGTAAGCGGATCATTCTAACGCAAAATTCGATAGTTGATGTGAAAATGTCATGGCACAAGCTGTGTTCTCGACCCGACTTTGACCACCTTCTAAAACCTGTCCCGTCACTTCCCAGCAAGCGGGCCCGCACAGCATTGAAGTGTTTCACACGCTCCATTTTAAAAGCTTTTCTAAAGTTTTGTTTTTGTCCTGACTTTGTTCAGTGGGTACATACGCTCATTAGAAATACTGACAACTGTATGAAGCAACGTGGGTGGCTCTTTGGTTATTTTGAGGCGGAGTCCGTAGTCCCTGAGAGCGGAGAAAATCCAAAGGCTGTTGTACCCGCGGCTGACTCAACGAACGAACGAACGAACGATTTTTTTATTAACGAGGGTAAAGGAATAAGTACAATACTTTTTTTCATCCAGCCCTCGGGGAAAACAAAATCAACAAAAACAATCGAAAACAAAATAATTATCAACTCAAAAACTCATATTAACTATTGAGAGAGAGAGAGAGAGAGAGAGAGAGAGAGAGAGAGAGAGAGAGAGAGAGAGAGAGAGAGAGAGAAAGAGAGAGAGACAGACAGACAGACAGACAGACAGACAGACAGACAGACAGACAGACAGACAAACAGAGACAGAGACAAAGACAGACAGACAGACAGTAAAATGAAAAGCATGCATGTATGCATAATATATATTTCTAACACATAATTATTCACACACACACACACACACAAATATAAATGTTCAAATCATGTTTAAAAAAAAAAAAAAAAGTGCACATATCCTTAATCAATGTTTGTTGTGATTTTTTCCATTAAGTACTGTTTAAATGTTTTTTTAAATGCTTTGTGATCTGATTTTTTTTATATATTGATAATGGTAAATTGTTCCATAGTTTTCCCCCGGAATACATCAAGCTGCATATAAATAAATCTAATCTAGGACTGGGTACTACAAGTTTGTGTGAATGTCTGTTCTGATTTGAAACAAAGTTTAATTTGAGATTTGATGGTGCATAACCAAATACTATTTTATGCATAATAATGCCTTTATTAAATTCTAATTTTAGTTTTAGCGGAAGGACATCTAAAAGTTTATAGTCGTGAGCTGTCAGAGATGTGGATTTTAGAAGGGTTAATTTAAGGGCTCGCTTGTGAATACTAACAAGAGGTTTTAATGTGTTTGCACTAGCAGAGTCCCAGAGTGTTGAAGCATAGTCAATGATTGGTTGGATATGTGCATGAAAAAATAGTTTTCGAGCATGAGCATTTAGAAAATGTTTAATTTTTGCAAGTTGATATAGCTTTTGAGAAACACGTTTGGTTAGTTCATTTACATGATTTGTCCAAGACAAATTATTATCAATAGTTACTCCTAAAACCTTATGTGTTGCTACTTCGACAATTTTCTCATTTCCAATATAAAGTGGCATGCGAGAAGATATGTTCTGGCGTTTTTGTCTTGTTGTTATGGTCATGTATTTGGTATTGTACGAGTTTAGCGACATATGATTTAGTTCAGTCCATTAAAGAAGGTTATTTATACTTTCCTGTAAACTAAGCAAAAGATTATTTAGGTTTGAGTGACTAGAGTGGATAGTGGTGTCATCAGCAAATAGTTCACATAAAGCTTTTATGAATAAGGGCAAGTCGTTTATATAGAGAGAAAAGAGAAGCGGGCCTAACACTGAACCTTGTGGAATACCGTATTTTACGGGAAGAAAATCGGATTTAATTGTGTTTATACAAACAAGCTGTTCTCGATTTGACAAAAATGAAGAAATTAAGTGCAGGGTGTCATTGGATAATCCATAAAGAGTTAATTTCCTCAAAAGTAGATCATGATCAATGACATCAAATGCCTTTGCAAAATCCACAAAAAGTACTCCCGTAAATTCATTTTTGTTTATGTTCTTATAAAAAATATCTACTAATGTTGTAAGTGCGGTATGGCATGAGTGGTGTTCCGTAAATCCAGATTGGTTGGGGTGTATAAGTTCATTTGTTTTAAGATAGGATAAAAGGTGTTTGTTAATATGTTTTTCTAGAGGTTTTGAAAGAACAGACAGAATTGAGATAGGTCTATAGTTTGAAGGGTCTTTGTTATCTCCTGATTTGTAAATGGGTATAACCTTAGCTTGTTTGAATGCTTTTGGAAAATAGTTTTTGTCTATGCAAAGATTGTATATGTAGGTAACAGTCTCAGTTATGACGTGTGCAGACATTTTAATAATTTTGCCGTCTAGGTCATCCAGACCTCGGGTTCCTGTCTGTTTCAGTTGCAATAGAGCATTGTACACTTCATATATTGCAATTGGTGGAATCGTTAAAGTAGAATTTGATATTTTTGATTCGCAAAAGCGTTTTAAAAAGCTTAAATCATTTAGTTTTGATTGATCGTTGGTAATGATTGTGTCAGATACATTTGCAAAATGACTGTTTAGCTTATCGGGGGGTAATTCTTTGACTGTGACTTGAGGTTTTGATGCATCTTTGTTTGTTAGAGTGTTAATGGCCTTCCAAATAGAGCGAGAATCATTTTTTGAGGCGACTAAATTTTGAAAGTATGTTTTTTTGGAAGCACGTATTAAAGATGTCACTTTGTTCCTCTGCTTTTTGAATTCTTCGTGTTTCCTTGCTTTCAGTAGCCTATCTCTTTGATGCATGGCCTCTTCTATCTCCTTTGACAACCATGGAGGTTTCCTTGTGTACCTAACACGCTTGGTCATAAAAGGAGCATGCTTATTATAAACAGAACTAAATGTTTTATACCAAAACTCAAGAGCTTCATCGGGGTCTATATATTGGTATACTTGTGAGAGATGAGAGTAAACCAAGTCAAGCAAAAAAGCATCTTTGTCAAAATGAGTAAAGCATCGGTACCGTATTTCTTTATGTGCAGCTTTAGGAATTTTTACACCTTTTTTAAACCATGTAATGTAAATAGGTAAATGGTCACTACAACCACACACTGGGGAACATACTTCGGCAATATTTTGTTTGGTAGTAACATAAATATGATCTATCAGAGTTTCAGAATTCGTAGTAATTCGAGTTGGTTTATCTATTATTTGATGTAAGTTAAAGTTTTCATACAGATGATTCCATTTGATATGTGGCTTTAAAAGACTGATGTTAAAGTCTCCTAGTAATATTATTTCTTTTGCTTCTAGACAAACGGCATCCATCATTAAAGTGAATCTATCAAACCAGTCAGTACGTTTGGAAGGGTTCCTGTAAGTGAATCCCACGAGAACTGGTTTACTTCGCTTTAGACATACTTCTATCCAGATAGATTCCGTATTGTGTTGTTCTAGATGCGAGGCACGCTTTAGGTTAACTGAGTGGGAAAAGTATAACAACAGACCTGTGTCTTTATGGGTTTTGGGGTCTAGGCGCATAACGTAACTAGGCATTGATACGTCAGAATCAGATACATGATTTGATAATCGGGATTCTGAAAAACAAAATACATGAAAGTTTCTTCCAGAATTGAACAGAATTGAGGAGATATCAGTAAGTTTGTTAATGGCATGATTAATGTTTAAGTACCCTATTCTTAGTTCATCCTTAGATGGCCAGGTGTTTATAGTTATAGGCATAGTAACAAAGAAAGAAAAGTAGTGAAACCTAAATTATGTACACCGTGGAGTAAAGTCGAAAATTAAATAACAAAACAACACTTAATTACCAAAGTTAAGTAATGAACAATATGACACACGTAAGCAATCAATAATTATACAAAACGTTTTACACGATATTCAGCCTTATTAGAAGAGCAAAGAACGGCAGCAAAACACAATGACAGTCAAAATATAAACTTGCTACAAACAATCAGTCTTAATTATCCGCTTCAGTGACTACACAAGTATTAGCTATTACAATATAAGCAATACCAGCCCAGCCATCTGCAACATACATGCGCGCGTACACACACACACACACACACACACACACACACACACACACACACACACACACACACACACACGCACGCACGCACACACACCACACACACACCACACACACACACACACACACACACACACACACACTCATGCACGCACACACACACGCACGCACGCACGCATGTACGCACGCACGCACACTCATACACACACGCGCGCGCGCACACATGCACGCACACAACATATACGCAGATATACACCTGAAAAACTAATACATGTTTCTATGTAGAAAGTGATATATATATATAATTTATATATACATACATTTCGTGATCGTCAGCAGTTTACCACACTTAAGAGTGCGTGGGGGAGGGGGGGTTCTGGTAGATCACACACGCATACAATATATGCATACGCATAGCCTACATACACAATACTGCGTCAATACGTACATGGATAAATATGCATGTAAACATTTCATGAACTTCAACTGTTTAGCACATTTAAAATGCTTGTACGGGGAGTGGGGGGGGGGGGTATGGGGGGGGTTGCTAGATCACGCACGCACAAATATACGTGTAGAACTGTATCAACAGGTACCTGTATAGGTCTATTGATACACGTAGACAACATTTCGTGATCGTCACTATCCAGTTTAGCATGGCTGAAAAAGTGTACGGGGAATGGGGGAGGGTTGCTGGTGCCGGTGGTTAGAAAACATAGGCTGCTGTGTCATGAGTTGGGATGCTGTCATGTTAAAAAGTTGTAGTGCATAGGGGTTTAGTTGGCTGTCCGATTGTCTTCCAGGTTGTTGGACAGGTATGGGGGGTAAACGTTTGGCGGCAGTTTCAGGTGTGCCTTGTCTGTCAAAGGAAGGCTGGAGGGGATACTGGGGGGGATATGGTTGCTGGTGGAAAGCGGGTGGGATATATATATATGTGATCTCTATGTGCAGGCGTTTCATGTGTGTCTTTTCTGTCTATAGGCTGCTGATAGAGAACGGGAGGGGTACGTTCTGTTTGAGGTGGAGGTAGTGGAGGGAAGTGATGGCTGGATGATGGAGGAGGACAGTTTCCAGCGGCGGGAGGGGGGTATCTGAATCGAGTATGTCCACAGCCACCGGAAAATTGCCCCATTTCATTTCCATATCTTTCCCTATAGCTATTGGCCCCGTTTTGTTGGTTCTGACTTATATTGTCATGTTCCCAGATGCCAAAGCTTTGTGCGAGGTTGCCAGCTAATCTTACCGTTCCTTGTTTACTGGGGTGGGTCAGGTCTTGGTACAGAACTGAACGCGGTGCTCCGGATGGGGCAGTGAACGTGTGTTCATTGTCGATGTACGTGACATGTGTATCCTGGCACACTTTAAACAGGTTGCAGTTTGAAGGGGCGATCGAATTATTTAGGCTGTGTCTCCCCTTAGCTGGGATGATTGAGCTGAAAGATAGTGATGCATTTGGAAAGACTTTTTTCAGTAGTGCGATAAGTTCGTACCAGTTTTTCTGTGAAATCTGACCTGCTGGGCAGTCACTGATCCCGACGTGAAGAGTGACTCCTTTAATACTGTGCATGATGGGCAACGAGTGCACCCATGCACACAGATCGCGAATCGTCACGCCAGGCACACACACTTTGTACAGCGATTCAGAGTGGGTAGCGAATCGTCTGGGGTTAATATGTCTGATCACAGAGTCTCCTATCAGAAGTAGTGAAGCTCTTTGGGGGATAGAAATGTTTCTTAAAATTTCTTTCGGAGACAGTTTGGGGATATTGTCTTTTGACTTTTCGGCGTATTCTTGTCGGTGACGTCGTTGAGTTGTGTCAACCGGAGTGTGGCTGTCAGTTCCCTCTGTCTGATTCATTTCCGCAGTGGCCGCTTTCTCCTGCTCAGTGTTTAACAGAGGATCAAATGGGTTCTGTGTTGGGATGGAGTAACAGCAGGTTTCTTGTTCACCTGCGGTAATCCTATATGTAGTGGTGAGTGTATTTGGTATTTCACTTTGGGAGCTGACGACTTTAGAGCTGAGTGTGTGACTGTTATCGGTTGGAGAACATGTCGATGACTGTTTTTCAGCGGCGTTCATCGGGCCTGCAATCTGTACGTCAGTCATCGATAACTGTCACGAGTGGATATCACGGGTGGGGCTCTAGTCTTTTTTTTATTATATCAGATTGCAGGGTACCAAGCTGAGTTTTTAGCGAATGGTTTTCTTTTGATAAGAAGGCTGTAGCTTTTTCTAAACTGGCTATTTTTTCATTCAGTTTGTATATCGTGTTATTTAGAGACTCAACTTTCCCACTTACGAATGTACGGAGTTCATTTTTGGTTGAGCACTTTGAGTCATTGATAAGGGATATAGTCGAGTCTTCCGTCTCGCGCTGCGCTGAGGCCTCAAGGCTTTCCAGTTTCCCTCGGAGTGACTGTGTTAGGGCAGCTTGGTTCCTCTTCGGATTTGGGGTGAAGCACAGCGTACGTCTACGGTGTTTTTTAGTCTTGGGATGAGCGGGGGTCCTCTTTTCCGCCGATGTGGGTCCTTTCGTAAGTGACTCTGGGTCCTTGTCGTCCCGCGGGGATCTGGAGGTGACCAAGGGGGTAGGCGGCAGAAGAACTATATTCTGTGCTGGACATGCCTGGCAGCTGACCTCGCTGGACAGTAGAGAATGAAAGTCTGAAGGCGAGGATGGAGATATCTCTCTCGATGTGGAGTAGGAGAAAATCTGATCTGGAGGCAATGGTTTTATGGCTATTGTCCCAGAAAATGACTCGATGAAAGTCACAGGACCTTCAAGAAGTGAGACTGTCAGTTGTTCTGCATTTTTGCTATTCATGAATGTCGCAACATGGTGCTTAATGATTTCACATTCATCGGAATCCCAGCGAACGCAGTCTCTGCCCTGGCAAAGTAAAGTACCAGTGGCTTGAGCTGTAAAATAGAGTGTGAGTGTGATACTGACTTTTTGCATTCTCACAATAAATCCGAATAACTGTTTTTGATAGTTCACTCGGAGGTGGAAGCGGTACAATCAGAGGAATACCTCCGAGGACAGAGTCATTTATGTCATAGTCATTGATTTCGACACTGAGTTCATTGTTGGTAATAGCGGAGTAACGATAACAAAGGCTGTTTCTCCAAATGCATAGTTCATCCCGACCACAAGAAAATGTGACGTTTCTGGATATCCGCATCCAAAGTTGACTTCAGTTTAGTTGTATGGGTGCCAGTGTCTTTGCTCGCCATTTCCAAATACACAAAACATACAAAGGATACTACATAACATTCTCACGGCATGTCACAGTGCTGGGCTGTGCAGGTACTGTCTTTACATTCAACACAGTTGAAGGCAAGGCTCATGCGGCATTCTGTCGGGAACCATTTCCCCACGCACCGGTAGCTTCACAACAATGTTGATGTCAGTGACCATGCACGTGCACCATCATCCAGCGTACGACAACAGTTCAACACGCGTCAGTATCGCTGAACTTGGGTACAACTGTACTCTAATTCAATGTTTACAGTTTGTCAACATATTCATTAAGATATTTCTTCACCAACGAAACAATCGGCGACAATAATTACACTATTTTTCCCGGGATGCAGAATATCTTCATACATAAGATGATCAACTCTGATTGTCGTATCCAAAGGACAGGACCGGAAAATTAATGAAAGTTTCACATAATCTTGCCGAGCTCCAAAACACGTAGCTTGCCTGTCCGCCGTGAGAACAGCTCAGAGAGAGACTGAGAGAGAGAGACGACAGACAGACTGACACTGAGAGACAGAGACTGAGAGAGAGAGAGAGAGAGAGAGAGAGAGAGAGAGAGAGAGAGAGAGAGACAGACAGACAGACAGACAGACAGACAGACAGACAGAGAGAGCTGAAAACGATGTGATTTCATGTTTTATCGTTCGTCTGTCTGCGCGCAAGATTTCCAAGCCAGAGTGCGCACACTGACACACACTGACACACACGTGACACAGGCACACGGACACTGCGACACATACACTGACTCCGGACATTGCCACACACACACACACACACACAAGCATTCTGTCTATGGAAAGCTAAACTTGCACACACGCACGCGGCCTATTTAGGCGTCGTAACCACTTGGCTCACGGCACTTGATTCACTTGCATACCGCTGCCGGGAAACTCATGTACCGCATTTTCATTGGAAACTACTAAAGAGCGTTTTGTGATTCAATGGGCCAAATGTTTTTTTTCTAAATTCCATTAATTCTAGCGTGACACAGTGAATCGCTTTCGCCGGTTGTGCAAAACGTATTTTTGAATCAGGGTTTGCAACTCAGTCATGTCCCCAGCTCGTTACACCGGCCCTTCAGTAGGTCTTTCGTACAGTGTTCAACTTCAACACTGAAGACTCGGACACTTCATGGTGCATACTAGGATATTTCGGTGTTTTCATAATCCACCAAACTCGGACATGGACTACACGATCTTCAACATGCGTATCTAATCTTTGTGCATGCTCATTTTATGGCCCAATTCACGCCACACAGTTCGCTGCAGCAGACGACAAAAAAGGGAGACAATAACACATGAGTATTCGGTAACGCAATTTGTTTCAGGACAAATTGGTTCGTGACTGCAGCCAGAAACGGCATATTAAATATTATCATGACTTTGCATAAGCGAAGACTTCGACGCCTTCCAGAGTAAAATTGTATGCGACACGGCCTAGCAGACGACAATTTCCAAGCAAGATGGCGAACCGAGAAGAAAAGTTGAAACAAATCGCTTGCGAAGCCATAGATTCACAGGTTTCACACCTGAAATGCCTCAGTCGAGACATTTGGAACCACCCTGAACTGTGCTATGAAGAGAAGTATGCACACAAAAGGATAACGGATTTTCTGGAAGAACGAGGTTTCAACGTGGAGAGAAGTTTCAAAATCGAAACCGCATTTCGAGCTCGGCCGAGGGATGTCCAGAGCAAAGGAGGCGAGGGTCCGAATGTTGCTGTCCTGTGCGAGTACGACGCTTTGCCGGAGATTGGCCATGCCTGTGGACACAACTTAATTGCAACAGTTGGAGTGGCAGCATCTTTGGGGATTCAAGCGGCTCTTCGGTCTTCCGAGTTTGATGGAAGTGGCAAGGTTAGTCAGTCACAGTCACTCACTCACTGTTACAGATTTTGGCATCATCCTAAAGGAGATTAGGCCTGCATAACATGGACATTTTGCCAGCGTGACTTTAGGGGATTAAAAAATTAAAAGGGTGTCCCTCAGATCAAGAAAATGAAATGAAAATACACCTTTAGATAGTTATGATGACTTGGACCTTAATTCAGAAGATCATCCCAGCCTATGAGCTCCATGGACACATCCTTGAGAACGTCCGCACGACGAAGTACCCGGGAGTCACCATCCAGGATGACCAGAGGTGGGGATCCCACATCAGTTCTACCACAAGACCCTCAAGATCCTCAGCTTCCTCCGGCGCGGCCTGAAGATCGGCAACAGACAAAGCAAACTGCATACAAAGCCCTTGTTCGCCCATTTCTTGAGTATGCAGCCACTGTATGGGATCCCTACACTGCAAGTGAGACCTAGGCCACTGAGAAGGTCCAACGCAGAGCAGCAAGATGGGTCTCCAACCGACATCGCCAGACATCATGCATTGACACCATGCTTGATGACCTCGACTGGCCAACACTCCAAGAATGATGCAGGAGAGCTCGACTGGAGATGTTCTACAAGTTCCACTGTGGTCTTGTCTCCATCAACTCCAGCTACCTGCCTAAACCATCAGGCAGCAGATAGAGCTCCAGAAAGAACAACACCTGCAGCTACGACATCCCATCATGCAGGACACAGTACAGACAGATGTCGTTCTTCCCCAGGACCATACCAGACTGGAACAGACTGCCCCAGGAGGCTGTGACAGCTGAGTCACTTGACTGTTTTAAGTCCAGGCTCAACTCACTCCTGTAAACACCAACAGAAAGTCCCCCCCCCCCCCCAGCCCCCCTCCCATTCCTTTTCCTATGCTAAGTTACCCAAATCTTCGCAACCTCCTCAGTATCAAGAGAATCATCAACAAAATCTTTCAAACTTTCTGTTAGGATGACCTACCCAATTTTAGATTGATACTACTTTCATGCCAATTTTAACTGAGCTTAATCAAATTTTAGGGTCACAACAGAGTAAAGAGGTAAAACTGAAAGGGATGATTTTCTTACCAGGTACCTTTCAAATCAAATTCAGCTTTGTATGATTTTCACATGCACAGATAGTTTCATGCAACTTTAATCTTTATTTAGGAGAAACAACTGACACTTTCTTCTTCATTTGTTTTAGTGTGTGTGTGTGTGTGTGTGTGTGTGTGTGTGTGTGTGTGTGTGTGTGTGTGTGTGTGTGTGTGAGAGAGACTCTTGTATAAATATTTTCTTCCTAAGTGTGTAAATTTATCACTTTATCGTGAGTGTATTCAGTGTGTGTACATCACTTTGTTTTGTGTGCATGCTGCGACTTTTATTGTTTTTGATTGCAAATGCAAAGCTTAACTTTTGGAAAATGTTATGTATTCACAGCTGACAGTTCTAGGCACGCCAGCTGAAGAGGGAGGAGGGGGCAAGATTGATCTGATTGGTAGTGGTGCATTTGCTGATGTTGATGTGGCCATGATGGCTCACCCCTCCCAGACCAACCTGCAGAAACCTACCTACCTGGCAATGACTGAGTATGTCTCTTTGCATGCCTGTATACACAGTTATATATAATATCCTGTAGATGAACTAAGTACAAATTTTTTCTTGGGAGTATTTCGTGTATTTATTCATCAGTGACCTTTTACCCCAGTCAACCATTACGGTTATATCAGGGTGAAGACATGGACAAGGCAACAAACAAAAGACTGGTGTGTGACATAGTTACAGCTTCAAAAAGGTTTAACTTTCAGAATAATAGTTGCTCTGTTCAAACAGATCATCACTGCTTCCTGGATGAAAAACATGTGGCATAAAAACCATACATGTAGGAAAAACATGTGACATGATAACTATATATGTGTTCCTTTCAGGGTAAAAATTAGTTACCATGGCAAGGCATCACATGCTTCAAGTTACCCTTGGCTTGGCGTCAATGCTGTGGATGCTGCAGTGCAGTGCTACACCAGCATCTCTCATCTTAGGCAGCAGATGAAACCAACATGGAGAGCTCATGGTATGCCTTTATCTCATTTCTAGCTTTGTTCTTCTTTTGTTGCCTGTGCATGAATTGCCAATGAATTTGAGTGGTTGATGGAACACAGTGTCCCAACATGGTATGCATCAGAGAAACTACCCCTGCTCACCCCCCCACCCCCTACCTCACCCCCGAAAAAAAGAAAAAGAAACGTGTGTGGCTAACATGTCCCGTTTTATAGTAATTCTAAAATCCCATTCTTCTTCTGCAAAGTAGTTTGGTTTTATGAAAGTATCAACAAAAACCGAACAGTACAAAACTGTACATAATTTATGTGTCAGCAGTTTCTGTGCTATATTATCCATCACAATTGTTCAGCAGCAAATTTTGTCATTACAGGAATAATTACCAATGGTGGAGCAAAGCCCAACATTATCCCAGAGTTGTCAGAACTTGTGTACTATCTTCGAGCCCCCACTGATACAGAACTAGCCGTCCTCAAAGCCAAGGTGATTGGCTGTATTCAAGGAGCAGCCACAGCTACAGGATGTCAGGTGTGCAAATATTTTTTTAACCCCTTCACTGCTCCAGCCTGTATAATTTTCAAGCTGAAAAGTGCTCAGATACTCGTCTGCAAATAGCGTATTTTGATGGTCCTATAACAAATCGACTTTCAGTGCTGTGCAGTTTGACAAAAATCTTTTCATGTGCTCATGCAAAGGGGAAGAAAGTGATTTCAAGTTTGACACTTTTATTGGTTGTTTTCCAAGTGATGGCGCTGCAAGCATGGCAGTGAAAGGGTTAAACACCTTCAGTTAACTTTTTCCATTGAGAGTAGTAGCAGTTGTTACTCTTGATTATTCTGCCTTTTTTATGGTGTATCTGTGTGTTAGCATACAGCCAGCCAGCTATTAGGCTTCCTTGTTGCCTGTGACATGGGGCATTTTGCAGGCACAGTGATGCTGGTGCATACAGTGCCCATGAAGAGATAGGCACTGACCAGTCTGTGCAAGTGTTGACTTGGAGGAAGTAAAAAGAGTCCCCCACTCTGTAAGTCAGTGCCCACACTTGCTGTTTCAGTTATCTTAATCCTTGTAATGTATTATATACAAGATAACTTTTTTTTAGTCCATTATGGAAATTAAATGATCTGCCATAAGATGTATTATGTACATAAGGCATTGCACAAATGACCCATCTTCCTACTCTTCCAGAGTACAGCCCTCTTGCACAGCTGTACACCTTGTGTTCTCTCCTAGATTCTTCCTCCATTTTACCCCTGCCTCTTACTCAGTTTACTTTTCAGTAACATGTTAATGTACTTTATGTTGACGCAGTTTGATGTACTTTATGTTGACGCAGTTTAATTTTTGTTAATAATTATGATGAAACGAGCACAAAACATACTTCCGCTTTAACTCGCTTGCCTTTAATATGCAATGTTTGGTGACATTTTCCTGTATATTGTGACAGTTATAATCTATTCTCATCAAGTTAGCTAGACTGTGTTTTAATGATCAGAAGAGTCTGACAAAAGCTGTTTATGCACAAGTAGCTCTGCCTTTACTGTGACCATGTCTGACTCAGTAGTATTTCAATCAAATCCCCAAAGACAAGTGGCTGAGATTGTCAAAATTACTTCTTTCTGAAACAGGTTTGTCTTGAAAGAGTAATTAAAACAAGATGACTGCTAGCATTCTGAAAAAAAGAAATGAAAAGAAGCAAATATACAAGAAAAATGTACACTAGGTATGTTTGTATATATTCTAACTGCTTTTTTTCTTTTCTTCTTCTTCTTCTTCAGCTTTAGTAGATCATGTATTTTCATGTGTCTGCAGGTTGACTTTTTTCAGCTTGAATAAATTAAGATTTTTTCGTGTGTCTGCAGGTGGAGTATACATTTGACCCCAAGCCCTATGCATCACTGATGACCAATGACTTGGTGGCATCGTTGTATGCCGCAAATGGTCTGCAGGTGGGCATTCAGCCAGAAACAGACCCGGACAAAATGCGCAAGGCGGGTGGTTCCACAGACATGGGAAACGTATCTCATGTTGTACCCAGCATTCATCCGAAGTTCTACGTTGGTACCACAGCCAGTTTGCACACCCGTGCCTTTGCTGCTCAAGCAAGTAAGCAGGGTGTTTTTTTCTTCACAAAATGAAACAATTATTTAATATTACTTAAAGGCCTGGTTTGCCTGCACCAAGAACTTTACAGAATAGGCACAAAGTGCTGCTACTTGAAGATGAAAAAGAAAACAATTACAAGCAAGCCTTTTTTCTTTTTTCTCCTGAAATGATACAATTATCTGATTTTATGTAAAGGCCCCGTTTGCTTGTCCCTGAGCACATAGCCCATTACAAAGCAAAGAAACCAAACAGTTAAACTTCTGCTTGTGTGTACACACACAAACCCCCCTCTGTATTAAAGTTGGGTGGAGGTCTGTTGGAGTCATTGTATCCATATGGTATTATTAGAACCATTGAATCTTCTATGACCCAACTTCAAGTGAAGTCAAAAAAATTTAGTCATCCTTCACAGGGCAATTCAACTTAACTAATGTAAGGCTCATTAATTTAAGAACAGATTATTTAAATTAATTTCAGATGGTGCTGCATCATCATGAGCCAAACTGTCATGTAAAAAAGTTAGGTTGCTGTCTTCAGGGCTAAAGGTCACACTGAGGGCTCATAATTATAATCAAATTATGATTGTTTCTGCTGTGTCTTAAGAACTAAAGATTCTTTTGCAACTGTTCACAAATAAGCATCATGAAAGAGCCAGTGACCACCACTTTGATGATACCATGGTTAGTTCCAGGTTCTTTTATGACATTTATTCATAAACACTAGCAGGGCAGTACATGCTGCACTGGAAACCCCACAGACACATAGGTACATCAATGGATATATTTTAATAGAATGGATTATTGCTCAGTGACCAGCCAGACTAGCGATTTCACCTGCTAACTGTGTTGTTGTAAACTCCCTAGCTGTTTGAGTAGAACAGTTAGCCTGTAATCAGAAGTCTTGTGCCATATGCATAGTCAGAGGACAAAGTAAATACTTGCAGTTGGGTAGCTAAAGAATTACTCTACTTACCATGTAAATACCAGTTAAGGGATTACCATTACTCTACTTACTAGTGTAAACAGATGGTACAATTTTTTAATATTTTACAGCCATTTTCGGATATGTAAGTTCTGGCAAATGCCCCTTGAAACCTCATTATTCTTGCATTCTTTAAATCTTGGTTTCCTCCTTTTTCTTTCAGTAACAGAAGAGGCTGAAAACTACTCGCTAGCTGTGGCCAAAGCTCTGGCCATGACTGGCATTGACCTACTCCTTAAACCCAGCCTTGTTCAGCAGGCAAAGCAGGCATTCTGTGAAGCACTGGAAGCAGAGAAAGGAGCTGTTTGAATCTTATGTCTCTTTCTGTGTAATTTCCTGGAATGATAAGTGCCATGGTGTAATTTCTGTGTAGAACAGTTTCTCGTCTTTGGCTTTGGTGCAGTGTAAGCAGTTATTGCTTGTCCAGTTTTGTTGGCATGTCCGCAGGAAGTTGAATGCATGTAGTCTGCTGTTAAATTTACTCAAAATATTATAATGAGATGGATGATAATAAATGATCAGACTTTTCCAATTATTATTGATTTTCCTGTAGTTTTAGCCAATCATAGTAGTTTGTGTATTTGTGTGAGGAAACATTTCTTCCACCCAGGTCCTTCTGTTACAAAGTTGCTTTTTTGTATTTTTGAATTTTGATTTTGATGAATGAATTGTTTGAAGGTGATAAACTGCAAAACTGATTGTAAATTTGTATATATATGTACCATTTTATCCAAATTTCCACTGCATGTTTATTTTCACTGCAAACAAGAGACGGTTGTATTCCAAATAGAGATGAAACATAGTTACATGCTAAGAAATTTATCATCATGCAAAGTTTGCATCTCTTGTTTTTTAAGCAGGGAACCATAGCCTTGGTTTATAATCACACAAGTTTACAGCTCTTGTTTTTTTAATCAGGAAAAATAGCCTTACTTTATAATCACACAAAGTTTACAGCTTTTGTTTTTTAATCAGGGCTGAGCTTCCTTGGAATACCATGTCAAAGTGACATGTATAACATTACATGTGTAATCTTGTTCATGTATTTAAAGTTTAAACTTGATCAGGTGAGCTTAATGAAATAGCCTTTAGTCATTTTGTGTTACAAGTTATATATGCTTGACAAATCTTGAAGTCAAGATCAACAAAACTAGTGCGCATGGGTAAAAGCTCAGTAACCTGAGCAAGCTGTATGATCGTGTAAAGTTTTATATCCACCACATTTACAGTGTACAAACAAATCTAGTATTTATTTATTTTTGCCAGAATCAACTAGACAGCCATGCAGACACTAATCATTACATAAATGTTTGTTTGCAAGTCAACAACAGGAACAAATGAATAAATGATGCTGAGCATGTGTAAAACTTAACAGTTTATTACATTTGTACACAAAACATTTAAGATGCCATTCAAACTTCAAAAAGAAGGTTCGACATACGTACACAGATAAGACAAAAAACAACATTGGGCATCTGTAGTGTATACACCATGAACAATTACGTAAAATTGTACACTTGAAGCAAGAGGGTACCACAAAATGATCATAATTATCCTGTTGCCTTCTGACAGTCCACATATAATGTACTGATACTGTGATAGTCCATGTATGTGAAAGGACACATGGGACACATTTCTGACAGCATGGGAGCAAGCCCTTCAGACTGTATTTTGACATATACATGTATCCATTCAAACCCAGCAAAACAAAAACATTTCTTAACACCTACATGAAACTCAGTGGACCTCAGCATATGAATCACTGAACGCATGCATGTGATTCCTCATAGAACAATCCATTATGCACCCTCTCTCACACTCTCTGGTCTTAGGATTAAGATCTAAGGGCAAAGAAAATTCAAATATAACTGGCATATGATGAAATATATACAAAATCACCTTTGCTGATGAAAGCACACCAATGTCTAAAACCTAATAATAATCTTATCCTTGCCATCATGCTTGAATAAAGTTGAACAAGAGAAATAAACATACAGAACAGAGACAAACAATATACACAATGCACATTGTAAAATCATTCTAAAATGTGTTCACATTTTTTCTTCTTTTTCTTTCTTTTTGTTTTAATTCTTGCACTGAATCACGACTGGCAATAACATCACAAAAGCTGAAAAAACACTTCTGATCATGTCTCTTCAACATAATATATACTACAGTTCTGAGAATGACAGATTCTGTTGACACACAGTGTCAGTGATGCACAGTGTCAAAGAGTGCAAGAAGCTGAACTTGGATGAGCCTGAAATAACCTAATTGCAATCAAAATAAGAATGCTTATGCTCCATCTTAACTGCAACACATCCACATTCCATTTTCTATGCACCAAGAATTAATTCCGAACAAATTCTTGATGCATAGTTGAAATCAGAGTGCAGAGCCAAGCCTGCTTTTCTCAATCAACAAAGTTTTTTGATCGTCTAGCTGTATGACCTCATTTTAATGCACAATGCAGGCCGGGTCAACCATTCTTTTTGTCTCTCCACTTTTCAATTGCAACTAGGTGTGGGCTTACTGTTTCATGGAATATAGGGTATCTAATTATGTCTGCAAATGGCCTAATGGCTTCTTTGAACTTCATCAATGGATGGAAATAAACTGGGCCAACCAGCTGCATGTGTTCAGATTGCTGAGCATAAAGTTTCCCATTTCATTCACCACATAGTTCCTGTTGGTGGTACCATGGAGCTACTGTGACTTCAAACTCAGTGGCTGTGCTATCCATGTTAAAATCTTACATCACCATTGCCCAGTCAAGTACACACAGAAAATGAATGTGCAGTTAAGGTCCCCACTTACAGTGGATGCTGAAGCAGTGAAGATCAACATGTATAACGTGATTGTGAAGGCATCCCTTTCAAATGATGTTTTACAAAGGGGTGGAAAATTGCATTTTCTTTGCTGAACCCTGTCACACTTGACGGACATGTGATTTTGTGGGCCTGTTGCAATTTACCTTTCTGACAGATTCATTCTGTTTCACTACTTGCCTCATATACCTGGCCAGCTGCAGCCTTCTGTAACCACCAGTGCAATACTTCCAACATTCACCTACACCTGGACCAACTGTCAGTCATAAGCTTTCTTCAACAATAGTGTCGCCTGCATTTTTGGCACACATCAGCTTCAATGAAAAAAACCAGATACCACCACAAGCACGACCACTGTCTACAAAAGACTTTCTCTAAATGTACACAACTTCTGTGATCACATGACTTCACCTTCAGTTGAACATCATAGCATTGCGATGCCATAAATGAGAAAACTGTGGTGTCTTTTGATTATCAAGTTGTGCTTCACTGATGTTCTTTCACCTGCTCAACCAAGCCTTTGAAATGAATGAACAGGCAGGGCATCCACAGATTTACGCAAACTTCAAGTAACATTTATGTTATGTATATATATATATACGCAGGGTGTCAAAATATTTTCTAAATTTTCAGTTGGACAAGGAACAGATGAATGTGTTTATCAGCTGACTGGCTGATCAACTGATTTGCACTGATCCTAACAGAAAAAAGAAGAAAGAATCTGAAATTGCACCCCTTCCATGGTTAACACAAATGCTTAGTGCAGATCAAAACTTGTGTCTATGACTTGATTGAAGTAGTTTTAAGTGCTCTGTTCCACAAGTAAAGAGGAGGTCTGACAAAGGTACAGAATATCCACAGCTGCTCTCTCACATTTGTCGCAGTTTGGCCAGTCGACTTGTCAGCTCATCCTGAAAAGTGCAACAGAAAAAACATGTACATGCATAATCTCTGAAAGTAAGGATACAGCCGTGTAGGTGCAAGACCATCTGTTGTATTCATGCCAAAATTATGCCTCTAGCTTTCTGCATTGCATGCATCATTGCAGATACAAAAATGCACAAGGACATTGGCTCTATGAGTTATAACTTAATTGATCACATTTTACTACATCTCTGCCTGCCCCCCACCCACCCCACCCATGATTTAGAGCACCATCTGGGTTAGACATTAACATTTACAATGTTTAAGTGGTCTGTAAAAAGTATAATCCCTCATTCATGAACATTTCATGCTCCCCACCCCAATACACAAACTTTCAGTTTACCTAAAGGTGATTCACTTAACCGGTATGTTTTACAACTAAAAACAACAACAAAATTCATGCCCTGGCATATTTAAAGCTAAACAATCTAAATCAGCATGCTCCTTTTAAGAAGCCAATGTGTCTGGGACAAGTGAGTGGCTGAACTTTAAACATGTATGCATTAATCAGCATAGTAAACTGACCTGTTCCTGAGAGGCCTGCGATGATGCTGTAGACCCAATAGCTGCTCCCTGAGCTGAAGGCAAGTCCATGTTCAACTCCAGTCTGAAAGAAAATAAGGAAAAGTCATTAATTACACAATCACATCTAGTCCTTGTTTCTGGAAGAGCTTTTATCCTATGAGGCTTATTATATAACATTATAAGCATATACAATGTCTTGCCAAAGCATCAGAGCTCAGGAGCTATGTAAAAGAACAGGTGGACATCTGGGCTCCCCACCCCTAATAGTCCGCAGGGTATACAATGTCTTGCCAAAACATCAGAGCTCAGGAGATATGTAAAAGAACAGGTGGACATCCTGGGCTCCCCACCCCTAATAGTCCGCAGGGTATACAATGTCTTGCCAAAACATCAGAGCTCAGGAGCTATGTAAAAGAACAGGTGGACATCCTGGGCTCCCCACCCCTAATAGTCCGCAGGGTATACAATGTCTTGCCAAAACGTCGGAGCTCAGGAGCTATGTAAAAGAACAGGTGGACATCCTGGGCTCCCCACCCCTAATAATCTGCATGGTCCCTGTGGGTGTAAGGCAACACTGAATGTTGCTAAGACATGGATACAATAAGAAATGGGCACACATGCAAGAATACACTTGTGGACAAACAAAGATGAAAATGCTCTGCAAGTGTACTACAGTGAGTGAAATGGTGAATGTTTCAGACATTCTTTTGCCTTAGAAGTAGTTGTCAGCAGGATTTCACCCTCTCTGCAGGTTAGGGTGAGTGACGGTGGAATGTTTTAAACAGTTCCCAGCTTTACTCCAACCCCATCCAGCAAAACCAGTTTGGGAGAACCTACCCTATCAAGCCAAGCGATTATATTTATAAAGATTTTAACCTCTCTGTTAAGTGAGTGTTTGGGACTGGATGTTCCCAACATTTCCTAGCTTTATTTAGGTAGCGGCAGCCTCTCATCGCCTATGCGGGAACATCGGAACTTTGCTCAATTTTACTGTATTTCAATCACTAATTTCTCCACAGTCTCTGAATGTATCCTCTTGGAAATTATATGAATAAAAGGAACGTTTTCTTCGCATTCTTATGGTTGTTTTTATGTTTGCATGCAATATACCTCAAAAAATCGCCAGTTGATTTTCTACAGGAGGTATTTGCCGTTTGTCCGGTGCCGATCACGCGGTCCGAGACTTCAACGAAAACAGTCGATGTGTTTATCCGCACGGTGACAAAGCGATACGCGTTCTACACAGCAATATGTGGTATCACTGGATCGGAAATTGAATGCCGATTCCAGTGGTGTAAACGCCGTGGTCGTTTACAAACATCTCTGGTCGCTAGAACGCATTTTAGTCGGAAACTCGCAAAAAAATTCAATTTTAAACCACAAAACTCCCTCAAATGTCTAAAATATCCCCCACAAAATGAAGCTGAATCCGTACCCTTTCGATTGAGGTATGGGGCTAATGGACTGATGACCTGTGGGTCTTTCACAAGCCAATAAAAGACCGCAATAAAGGCGCTTTTTTCAAATTGAGTTCATCCAAGATGGCATCGACCGCGTGGAGTTTTTGTGACTCGATTGCTGAGTTTTGTCACAGGATCCGTGAGTATTCTCTTCACCTGGCTCCAGTTTACTGAATTTGGTGATAGTTTATCTCATAATTTAGCATTTTTATATGATATTTTGATTCATTCTTGCAGGATTTGCCTAAAATCTTACGATTTTCTCGACCGACTCATAGTTCTTTGTTTACAAATACGACTAACCGGAAGTTGTCGATCACTCGCTTGTTCTCCTAAATATTGCCAAAATACGCCAAAGTTTCACAAAAATAGTCATTGAAATACATTCTCTGATGTCTTCTGGAACAGTATTATTTGGGGGGGACAAACCTTTGACGTAAATTCATGGCGATGGCTGTTTTCGTGATCAAAATTCTTCATCAGGGGAGGTAACTAAGATGCTGAGAAAACAGTCGACTTCATAATAACTTCTGCACTTGAATTCTGTTAAAAGTCTTTTTCGTTTTTCAACGATCGTAATTAAATTCTGTAACTTTAATAGTATGTTGACCAGCATTTCTAGTTCAAAATTATAAGTGGATTTCTGCTTTGCTAACGGTAGCCAGTCTGATATTGTGATAAGTGATGATAAAATCATAACAGATAAGAGTTAAGGCCTGAGTGATAATGATTATTATTAATTATGCTGTAGGCCGTAGATCATTCTGTCAATGAAGATCAACAGAAACAACAAAACTGTGTTGTTGTTTTCCTGCAGATGATGACCAGTTTTCCAAACTGAAGGCTGTTTTCCTGGCAACTGGGAGAGGATGCCGGCAAGACCTTCCTCTCGTTGAAGTGGACAACCGACTGTTAGTGCAGCTGCTTCTCCTGAAAGATGAGGGATCCAAGACTTTGGATGAGACTGCATTCTTCCAGCAACTTCTCAAACCAGATCTTGTCAAGACAGTGCTGCTTTCTCGTCTGCGGTATTTATGGTCAACAGACTGAAGGAGCTGTTTGGAGGTGAGCCACTTCCAGAACTTCCACCTCTTCATGGCCATGGCGGCTGCCAGCAGCGATGTCAACAAGTGGAAGAGGAATCTGACCCAGGAGATGTCGACTGAACCAAATGATGAATCAGAACTTGATGAACCTGAGTTTGAAACCAGCTTCAGATTTCAACAGGAGGGTGACATTGTGGCAGTCTACAATGTAGAAGATTTCTTTTTCAGCAAAGTCACCAGGATCATCAGTGAGGAAGAGGCAATAGTCAATTTCTTGGAGAAGGCGGCAGTAAAGATGGAGTTGTTGTGTACAGGTGGCCATGCTCTGAAGATTACACTCAAATCTCCTCCGCAGTTGTGTTTGCCAAGAATCTGCAACTTGCACCTTCATCATTGTCTCCAGGGATGTTCGTTCTTTGTTGAATCTCGCAGGAATTTATTTGGCAAATATCAAGCACTCAGATGCTATTTACAGTGAAATCACCTCTAGACCGTGTCAACTGACTCCAAATCACAGCCTTGTAGGCCTGTGTGTTCATGGATGATAAAGGTGATACTGCTGTACCATGTTTTCTTTAGCATACACATCCTTTTTCTGCTGTGAAAAGTGAAGATTTTGCAGACTTTAAGACTAACACTCAAAATAAGTACAAATGCTGCTGCAAATGTACTTCACACTTAGTTTAATGTACATGCAAAGTTTCATGGCTGTATCTGTAGTAGTTTTCAAGTTATGAGTTAAAGTATGAAAACCATTAGATTTGTCCTTTTTTTTCCACTGTGAAAAGTGAAGTTTTTGCAGGCTTTAAGATCTATCACTCTCAAAATAACTGCAAATGTTGCTGCAAGTGTACTTCACACTTAGTTTAATGTACATGCCAAGTTTCATTGCTGTATTTGTAGTGGTTTTCAAGTTATTACCAGTTAAAGTGTGGCAACCCACATATTTGTGTTTTTTCCGCTGTGCAAATTGAAGATTTTGCCAACTTTAAGACCCTGCAACTTTAAAAGTAAGAGTCAGAGCTGCTTAGAAAAAAATAAGTGCAAAGACTGTGATAAACCCTGCTTGGAAATCCATTGGGAAAGCTGTCATTGCCATATGTTACCCACTGTGTGGTGTCAAAAGTGCTCTTTCATGCAAATTGGCAAGCTCAGAATTGCTTTTTGGAGCAACTTCAGCCCTCTGCCTATGTTTTATCTTTCTTTGCTGACCATATGATTTAGCTGTGACAAAGTGCAACCAAGGTATACTTTTGAAAAGTGTAAGTATTTGGATTCTCCCATGTTCATGAGAACCACTATGGGGGGGTAAATTTGAGAAAATGTAATAAACTGTTTATTGTCGCGCAAAACTGTATTTTCAAATGGCTATATCTTTGGAACTAATTAAGATAAACAGTTACTTTTTTTCTCTCATTTTCTTGTATCAATGTGGCCTGTCTGAAAATGCATAAATTTAATTGCTGTTGTAAAATTTAAATTTTGGCTGCCGCTACCTACTTTATTCCGACCCTAACCAACAAAACCAGTGCAGGAACCTACCCCGCCTCATCAGCCACTTCTTGCATCAGGTTGTCCACCTCTCCCTGTGGGGTGGTCAGGGTGGATGTGTTGCACATGGTTCCCTCCATCACTTGGGACTGTACGTCCAGGTTCTCAAACGACTGCTCAAACCGGTCCATCAGCTGTGATATCTGATCAAATGCAAGCAACAATGTGAATCAGACTTGGCAGACACATGTATTAGTAGGCAACAAATTTACATCAGTCAGCACATGGAAAACTGACGGCCTGGGAGGAACTTGAGTCAAATTGAAAATCTATGAAATGCAATACTACACGCTGTTCATAAACTTATACATACGCCAGCACTTCTCTTTTTCAGCAAGGGGGGTTGGGTGTGAAACTTGTCTGTTAGTCTATATGGGTCGCTTTGTGTTTGTATAATTAATGCTACACTGGCATGAGGTTAGAAAATAAATCATTAAATGGACAAGATAACTTTAGCAGCACAAAGACAGTCATTACAATATATTATGCTAAGGGGTTTTGTACTGAAATTCAGCACTAAGCATACAAGCATAGATTTATAAAATCAAAACATTTCAATGCTGATATCTGTTGTGAATGTGGTATCTGAGCACTTAACGTATTCAATAAATTACACTGCATAAATAAACCACATGTGAGCTGCAGTTCTGGCATCTGCAGGAAGTTTGGGCCACACCTAATTGCTCCTGTCCTAGTCATGCAACAGGAACCCACATGCACACACACAAGCATGCACATGTGTGCACATACACAAAATTCAGTTCATCATAGTCCATACACTACTTTACACTCCCTGTGCTCTTTGCATTTTCACTTCATGACATTGATAATGACTCAGCTACCAAGTCCAACTTCTTAAATTCAATATATCACAAGCGTTGTGGCAACATATATCACAGCAGTCTCATACCTTTTCCAAGTTCATGGACTTCATTGCGCTCTCCATGGATTTGACCACACCTGCCATGGAGCTGGTGACTTGCCGTGTCGTGACAGCTGTCTGTACTCGGGAGGCAACTGCATCGATCCGTGCTGACATCCGCCTGTAGTTCAGGGCCTGGTTCTTCTGACGAATGGCATTTTCTGCATGGATTTTGGCTCCTTCCATGTTTCCTTTTTGGATGGCCTGAAAAATGTCAGGTGGGGAGGGGGTGGGGGGTCAGGGGAGAAGGATGAGAAAACAGTTTTCATGTGCTATATGTTTTACATATTTACACATGTAAGTGTATCCATAATTGTAACACTAACACACCTTGATTCAGCTAAGAATAAATTACTGATCTTATTTTACTTCAGATCAAGATTATTTACTTTTCAATATGTCTGTGAAATCCATCTTCAAAACATATAAATACTAGCAGCACTGATCACATTAAAGTTATTACAATTAAAATTTAAAGTGCTGTGCAAGTTTCACAGCAACACAAACTCATGGTTTCACACATATCTTGTAATGTTGTATACAAAAATTACAATGCATAATTTATAACAGTTCTAAAACACAATACAGGTACACATGGAACTGCTTTAGCACAGAAACAGAAACAGATTGTCAGTGTGTGCAGAAAGAGAGAGATCATGAACATAAAAAAATGCTGCTTGTTTTTTGTTATTTTTACCTTCTTCAGCTTCCCTTTTTCTTCTCTCTCTGACTTTTCACATTTTTTAGCATTTCGCTCAAGGTCTTTGGCAGCAAACTTGAGATTAAACAGATGTTCTGACTGTGTCAAGGAATATCAAAACAAACTCAGTATGAAATGATTAAACGTGTCACCAGTAATTAAAAAAATGGATAGTCCCCCTCTTTATTCAACTTTAGTAATTAATCTTCAAATCAAACATACATTTTACAACTACTTGTAAGTAAAAGTATTTTTTAACTACTGTACAGGGCAAGAAAGAGAATGTTCACTGGGCAGTTTGGCAGGTGGGTCTGGGTGCAAAAGTACCAGCTGTGGTTCATAACAAAGCTGTTTATAGTAGTACAGAGTTTGTCATATGTTACTTAGCAGGTACTGAGTCAGTGAGTAGCTTACTTTAAGCTCATACGACATACCATTACCAGTCTGCCACTTACTGACTTAGCCATGCTTTTGAGCAGTGAGGAAGCTTCTTGAACAAAAGGCCCCAAGACCAAACCATCTTGTAAAGCAAATTAAACATCCATGGACATCAGTACCCTTGTAATTAAAAAAAAAACTAAAACCCAGTACGGATGCCATATGAATACAAACATGCCAAATTACTCATCAGAATAATGTCCCTAAATCATAAATGTAAAAGGAAAAAAATGAGGTTGTTGATCAGATTTTTTCTTGATCAGTCAGTCATTCCTGATCAATCGCTCACGATTTTTTTTTTTTTTTTTTTTTTCTAGTGTGAGTATCAATAATAAAAACATCAAATTAATCAAGTAATTACGTAATACACATCTTCCACTTTCTCTTTCATCACGATCATGTAGATACTACGATCCTCCAGAATCTGACTCTACATTTTCAACTGACACCACCGAATCTGACAAAGGTAATTTCAACCCAAACCTTGACAAAACTTTCCTTTTTACGCTAAACCGAAGCGCATCCCATTCACAGTATCTCTTTTGTTTACATTCTCACCGTTTAGGCATCCACTGAAAAACACATACAGATCTGAAGAAGAATGTAAACTATTATTATTGAACAACAAAAGGATACTGTCAAGTCCCGACATCTTGATCTGAAGAAGAGTGTCGCAAATAAATTGAAGATATTACTTTTTTGGGTGGTCTAAGAATGAATAGAATGACTCCTTTCCGTGTGACTCTGGCTGCTCTATTTTCGTCACGATTTGGAAACTTCCGTCTTTCCGTAAACGTCATCGATTTGTGTGCTGGGAGTTCTTGCGCAATCGTTATTGTGCCAGTCAGAAATGTCATTTATTCATGAATACACAGAACAGCGTGACATACACATTACAAGAGAGAAAATTATGCTCACATGTTTCGGTATTTACAAGTGATAACAAGCATGCTTTTATTTGATGTTTTAAGTTGGGAAACATTTAAATTTATAGGAAAAGAACACCTCCCTCGATGACCGGAAGCACGTGTAGCTGTATACAACATGGTGAATAAGACGGGTAGGTTCTTTTTTTAACAAGTTACCTGAAAATAAGCTTTGTCAAGACTGCATAACGTTTTAAATAAATCATAATCTTGGAACCTTCATCGTGTATCTTCTGTTAAAATATGAAGATACGTGATGCAACTTCCAGAACCCATTTTTATCTGTCACACCTTTGTATACAAAATATAGAGCCATACACTGATACAGATAGAACTAACAATTATGAGCCATGGGGATCATTTCGGAATGTCAGTGGCGCTCGCTATCATTTTAAGCCTTAAGCTAACTCATGGACGTGCATGTAAATCCTTGAGTTAAAAACAATCGAACGTGGTCATCACACGTACGGAATGGGTGGCTGACTTTCAGATGCTAAGCTTTGCGTCCGCCCCCGGGATTTATCCAATATGTGGCCGCAAATTATTTGCAGGCTACCTCAGACTCAGAGTTCAGTAGCTGTTTAAAAATCGAGGTGGCCGTTCTGGGCTTTCCATCCTAATGAGCCTTAGGGTTTCTGCGGACGTAAAGCAGCACTGAACCATGCTTCGGCATTGGTCACAGTTTGTCCCAATTAAGTAATAACTAATATGTCAACCGACATCCGAGGATATGAAGCTCTACTTCATCATCATCATCATGCAGACTACAAACGTTCTTCAGATGAGAAGAACAGGATTCTAATCCACGGTCCCCTATGCAACCTACACATAATACATGCAAAAGAATCACACATGTATTCACGCTAAAGATCATGTAGTCCATTTGAGAGATTGGTGGATTAGGAAAACAGAAGAATAAACCACCAACTGACCAAGCACTAAATCAGTAAACAATAAATGTAAGAGTATTCAAGCTAAAACTGTTGTCAAAGTTGGACATTATGCTGAAGAAAAAGAGAACATAAAATAAGAGTCAGACTCAGAGTATTCAAACTAAAACTGTTGCCAAAGTTGGACATTATGCAGAAGAAGAAGAAGAAGAGAACATAAAACAAGTCACAGTAAGTAGTTACACTAACACTTCCACTCTTCTTAATCTTATCCATGACCATAATGGGCAAAACTCAAAATGTTCTTTCATGGTGCATTTTTATGCATCACATTCACAGTGTTCACACCCTTGCTTGCTAAAGTGTTATTGGCTTATATTATAGTCAAGCAGCCCAGTGACATTTTCATATCTTGGAATAAAGTTACTCTGTTGCAAACTGAATGGGTCAGAGGTCAGGTATGCACACACAGTATCTCACTGCTCTGCACTGCACAGTCACACTCAGTGTACAGAAGGATCAAAAATGCCACCGCTACCCCTACCCTCAGTCTGATATCACTTTTTATCAGTTTCTTTTTGTGACAGGCTGAAACATTTATTTTCACCTATTTTGGATGTTTTTATAATTTATTTTCCTGATTTATTGATGTTTTGTGACAGGGCTTCAAGCCCAGGAAAAAGGTGGCAAAAGACAGAAAAAGGACACGTCCATTTCCGTGGAACCAGCATCCAAGAAGAAGAAGACAGACACTGCAGATGTGACAGAACCTGAGTTCAGTCATGTCAGATTCAAGTTTCTGTTGCGTAGTCCTGAGACAGTGGTTACAGGTTAGTGTGTGTGTGTGTGTGTGTGTGTGTGTGTGTGTGTGTGTGTGTGTGTGTGTGTGTGTGTGTGAGAGAGAGAGTTTATTATCTCCCTTGGACCATGTCAGAATATACTTTGTATTTTTAGTCTCCCCTATGCCCACATGCCAAGATGCTCCATTCACCTCCATCGTGACTGTTTGATCACACACCTGTTCTGTTGCTGTCTGTCAGGCTTGCAGACATTCCTTGACATTAGCTGTGGGACAGGTGAGGAGGGAGATGAAGATGGTTCAAGGCTCCTGCTTTTGGATTCCTACCTCAGGTCATCGCCACAGTGTTCCGAGGTGCTGGACCTGCTGACACAAGAAAGAACGCAACAGGAGGTCAGTGTTGTCCTTCATTTTTGCTTTTAATCGTAACGAGATGCAACAGGCACAACAAACATGGTGCAAAATAATAATTGCAGGAGTGGATAACTGTACCTGTATGCCTCCACGAATACAGATCATAAAAGGCACATTTCTTCAGGACAAATTTACAGACACGCAGGTCAGTGTCTTTAGATGTCAGATCAACAAACAAGGGAGTTGACTGGTGCTTAAAAGACATCGCACAAACGAACAACAAAGACCTGAATCACCTAGGGTAATGTGTGTGTGTGTGGAGGAGGGGGTTGGGGTAAGTAACTTGGTGTTTTACACCCAGTCAACCAGCAGGGTTATATCAGGGCAAGGGGGATTCAGTTGACTTTTTCCATAGGGTGACTGTTGTGACTCTTTACACAGTCAAAAAAAATGTATGCTTAAATCCTCATCTTGCACAACACACACATATGTGTGCACACACACACACACATACACACACACACGTGCAGTTAAACTGAAGGATTGGGGTGGAAGAGAGGGCAAAAGAAAGAATACAGAGAATTTGAAATCATTTGTTGTGATCTTGTTTGTAAAGTGAGTATTTAGGACAGACTGTAACACATGTATGTTAGAAAATAGAAGGAACAGAATTCCTCCAGAGCACAGTAAGCAGAAACAGAACCATTGCCAATTTAAAAACCATTTCAACCAACAGGTGACCCTGGTGTTCACCTGGCTGCGGCACGTGCTGCAAGAGTGCCCCAGAGTGACGGAGGCTTTCCAGGAGCTGCAGAACTACCTGGTGAAGATGCTGCTGACCCGATATGCCCAGGTCCTCATGAACAGCCTGCACGCGGGCAGCAAGCCGGCTCACACCAAGTCAGGGCTCATGCTGCTGGTGACCATCGCCAGCCTGGGGTACAAGTTCACCAAGCTGCTGCAGCTTCACTTGGATTTTACACACGCCAGCTGGCCAGGCCTGCTATCGAAACGAAACAGGAAGGTGAGAATGTTGCGCTGTGGTAATGGTAGAAACCCGATGATGTCAAGCTTTGTATAACAACACACTTAGCAAAGTAACTGCTTTGGCCAGCTCTTCCGCAAGAATGGAGGTGCTGATGCTGTTGTTTTTTTTTGATGATGTGGGTGTTGACACCGACACAGGCATATATGTACACAAAGAGAGAAAAAAGAAAAAAGGCTGTACGTTTTCAATGATGGCAGTAGCTGAATAAAGAAAAGAAAAAATGAACGGGGAGAAAATAAAATAACTTTTTATGTTCCTCAGAGGTTTGAATCAGGCATGGGAATTGTCCACAAAAAAAAAATTTTGCAGCAGTGAAACTGACTTTCTGCGGAGAGAAAAAAAATTCCACAGGGAAAAAGGAATCAGGGGTACAAAAAAGAAAGAAAGAAGAGGGCACACCAATTTTAGTTCTGCACCAAATACCCGCATAACATATGAAGCACACCTCAGTTAATCAATTCCTCTTAGACTTGATGTGACACAGGTGTGACATTACAGTGCCTGCTGTGACACAGGTGTGACACTACAGTGCCTGCTGTGATACAGGTGTGACATTACAGTGCCTGATGTCACATAGGTGTGACACTACAGTGCCTGCTGTGACACAGGTGTGACATTACAGTGCCTGCTGTGACACAGGTGTGACATTACAGTGCCTGCTATGACACAGGTGTGACATTACAGTGCCTGCTATGACACAGGTGTGACACTACAGTGCCTGCTGTTACATAGGTGTGACATTACAGTGCCTGCTTTCACATAGGTGTGACATTACAGTGCCTGCTGTTACATAGGTGTGACATTTGCCTGCTGTTACATAGGTGTGACATTACAGTGCCTGCTGTTACATAGGTGTGATGTTACAGTGCCTGCTGTCACATATGTGTGACATTATAGTGCCTGCTGTTACATATGTGTGACGTTACAGTGCCTGCTGTTACATAGGTGTGATGTTACAGTGCCTGCTGTTCCATAGGTGTGATGTTACAATGACCAATATCTGCTTCTGCCTTACAGGATGAGACTGATGTGCGAGCCTGTGTGACGGCCTTACTCATGAAACTTCTGCAGGCAGAGGATGAGGATTTGATCAGAAGTCTTGTGGAACAGCGGGGTACGGAATTTGATCACTTGTAATGTTTTGTTGCAGCAGTTTGATGGCTCTGAGGGCGTGTGTGTGTGTGTGTGTGTGTGTGTGTGTGTGTGTGTGTGTGTGTGTGTGTGTGTGGTGTGTGTGTGTGTGCATGCTAGCATGCATACATTTATGCTTTTTGTGTGTGTATATGATGTTTGTGGGTGTGCTCTTTCTCATTCACATTCATACATGTATACATGAGAACATGCAGTGTTATAAGTATGTTTAGGTGCACCATGTGTGTGTGATACTATCAAGTATTAGTGGAGGTGTTTTTGTTGTGTTCATTTTTGCTTTAATGGCAACACTCACACAGAAGAACAGATATGTAAGTACCACATCATTGCAGATTTACCCTCTTACAAAGCTGCCTGTCATTTACCACATTATCCGGAACAAGTGTGTTTCAAGTAAATCTGTTGAAAGGGACCTTCCAGAGAGATAGGTGCCATTTACTGCCAGGTAATAACTAATATGGAGGGGCTGGTGGCATTTGGCCCTGGGTGGAGTCAGGGGGCAAGCTGTGGAGTTTTTTGTTTGTTCTGTTTGCAGTACTGCTCCAGGAAGTGATGTTGGGTTCTGAAGTATGATCAGTCAGAGTATGTTGCTGCCACCCTGAAAACAATCCACAGATGTGTAAGTATGGCATTTAGAGACAGAAGCTCTTTCTGAGACTGAGAGTGTGTGTGGCATTTCAGCTGTGTGTGTGTGTGTGTGTGTGTGTGTGTGTGTGTGTGTGTGTGTGTGTGTGTGTGTGTGTGTGTGGATGCATGCATGCATGTGTGTGTGTGTGCACACCTGCACACGTGTATGTGTGTCAAGAGAGAAGAAAACAGATGGAGATTTGTGAAGTAAATGAAATTCTGTCTAAATTAAAACTTAGATCAGTCTAACATCATAACTGTGAACAGATTTTTAGTATAAAAAGAAAATTCTCTCTCTCTCTCTCTCTCTCTCTCTCTCTCTCTCTCTCTCTCTCTCTCTCTCTCTCTCTCCTCCCTCCCTCCCTCCCTCCCTCCCTCCCTCCCTCCCTCCCTCCCTCCCTCCCTCCCTCCCTCCCTCCCTCTCTCTCTCTCTCTCTCTCTCTCTCTCTCTCTCTCTCTCTCTCTCTCTCTCTCTCTCTCTCCCTCCCTCCCTCCCTCTCTCTCTCTCCTGTCCCTACCTCCCCCCCCCCACTTTCTCTCTTCATTGAAACAAACATGTTATACAATTTTGATTTCAAATACCATATTATTGAGAATATATATTAAGTGCATTCAACTATTCAGTTTCAACCACAGGTGACAGTTAAAAAAAAAAAATGTCAGAAGTAAGTGCATTAAAGCAGTACTTTTTAGCACAGGTTCACACAGTGCAGCAGGCAACGTTTGGCCTGTAAAATGGAGGGGGGGTAAAAAGTCCATCACTTGTTAATTTACCGCCACTGTTTTTTTCAGATTGTGCTGAACAGGAGTATCGGCAAGACGTCAAAGATGTACCTGTTTAACTCCCCTGTTCTCAAAGAGTTACTGGTCCTGTACCAGTGGCCTGGTCCCAAACACTGGAAGCGTCAACCCACAGCAGAGGAGGTTTGTTTGTCTGTCAACCCACAGGGGTGGGGGGGGGGGGGTTGTTCATCTGTCTGTCAACCCACAGCGGGGGGGGGGGGGGGGGGGGGGGGTTGTTCATCTGTCTTCCAACCCACAGCAGGGGGGGTGGGGTGTTTGTTCAGCTGTCTGTCTGTCTGTTAACCCACAGCAGAGGGGGTGTTTGTTCAGCTGTCTGTCAACCCACAGCAGAGGGGGTGTTTGTTCAGCTGTCTGTCAACCCACAGCAGAGGGGGTGTTTGTTCAGCTGTCTGTCAACCCACAGCAGAGGGGCTGTTTGTTCAGCTGTATGTCAACCCACAGCAGAGGGGGTGTTTGTTCAGCTGTCTGTCTGTCTGTCAACCCACAGCAGAGGGGGTGTTTGTTCAGCTGTCTGTCTGTCTGTTAACCCACAGCAGAGGGGGTGTTTGTTCAGCTGTCTGTCAACCCACAGCAGAGGGGGTGTTTGTTCAGCTGTCTGTCAACCCACAGCAGAGGGGCTGTTTGTTCAGCTGTCTGTCAACCCACAGCAGAGGGGGTGTTTGTTCAGCTGTCTGTCTGTCTGTTAACCCACAGCAGAGGGGGTGTTTGTTCAGCTGTCTGTCAACCCACAGCAGAGGGGTTGTTTGTTCAGCTGTCTGTCAACCCACAGCAGAGGGGGTGTTTGTTCAGCTGTCTGTCAACCCACAGCAGAGGGGCTGTTTGTTCAGCTGTCAACCCACAGCAGAGGGGGTGTTTGTTCAGCTGTCTGTCTGTCTGTCAACCCACAGCAGAGGGGGTGTTTGTTCAGCTGTCTGTCTGTCTGTTAACCCACAGCAGAGGGGGTGTTTGTTCAGCTGTCTGTCAACCCACAGCAGAGGGGGTGTTTGTTCAGCTGTCTGTCTGTCTGTCAACCCACAGCAGAGGGGGTGTTTGTTCAGCTGTCTGTCAACCCACAGCAAAGGGGGTGTTTGTTCAGCTGTCTGTCTGTCTGTCTGTCAACCCACAGCAAAGGGGGTGTTTGTTCAGCTGTCAACCCACAGCAGAGGGGGTGTTTGTTCAGCTGTCTGTCAACCCACAGCAGAGGAGGTGTATTTGTTCATCTGTTTGTCTGTCTGTCTGTCAACCCACAACAGAGGAGGTGTTTGCTTGTCTGTCATGTTTGTCAACCCACAACAGATGAGGTGTGTGTGTTTGATACATGACACATGACGTCTGTGTGTGTGTGCATGCATCTGTGTGTGTGTGTGTGTGTGTGTGTGCGCGCCCGCACGTGTGTGTGTTCATGTGTATGTGTGTAAGTTGGGCATGATATGTGTGTTTGCAGAAGCTGGAGTACAGTAAAGAACAGCGGGAGGTGGCAGAGCTGCTACACCCCATGCTGGTCGACCTCCTCACCGATCACAAGCTGGGCATCTGCTTCCGTGACAAGTCTTTTGGGCTGTCTAATGAGTCAGTAAACAGCTTTTCGTTTCTCTGTGTTCCACTAAGAGTTCTTTTTTGTTCTTTTTTTTGGATGGGATTTGCTTGTTTGTTTAAGTTTTTGTTTTAACACTTTTACTCTCATTTTAACTTGTTTAAGTGTGGGTGTGGGTGTGACTAGGGGAATGGGCAGGGGTTAAGTGATGTGTTTATGCATCAGTCTCCATATTTACGAGGAGAGACATTGCATAAACAGAAAAAAAGGACTTAATTAACACTTGAAAGATGTCACACAAGCATGACAACAAAGACCTAAGTCACCTAATGGTAACTCTCACCTGGCATGCATGTAAATACACGGTACATAAACTCCACCAGAGGTACATCCCCCATGCAGACATTGTATAGCTTCTGTGTGTTCCTACCCCTACCCCTTTATATTGTAAGGCACTTAGAACTTTGAGGGCTTGGCACTGGAAAAATAACCTTTATTGTTATTCTTCTTCTCATAAGTTTAAGTGACAATCAGTTTTGGACCTGCCTCCCATGTGCCCCTAATAAGAAGAAAGAAGGGAAAAGACAGGATGAGTCTGTCACAGCTTTGTTCTTGCTTTCAGTTTGTGTAAGTTGAAGTAATGGCTGCATTCCTGTGTTTTTGCCAAGTCCATGGAAGTTCTGTAGATGTTGAAAGTTGGCTAAGGACATGATAAAGATGCTCTTGGGGTGCTCATTTGCCCAGAAAATGCAGCGTGAGTTTTCCTGGGAGACAGATACACATTTGAAAATGTATACATGCAGATACACCTGAGGGACACACAGTACAGACTCACAGAGACACACATGGTCACTGACAAACATGGACACAGACACACAAGCACAGACATGCAAGCATGCATGCGCACACATGCATGCACACAGGCATGCACCCACACACACACACCAGTGGACGCATGCACGCACACCCACACATACACATGCACTACACACACGTGCACCACACACACACACACACACACACACACATTATATATACAACACACACGTGCACATGCACTACATACACCACAGACACTCACACAACAACACACACACAACACACACTGCTTACATCAACCACTTGTTTTAACGCCACCTGGCCAAACAGGAACAAGAACTCTGCGGTCAGCAAGGTGCTGCAGCTGCTGCTGACCGCCTACTCCACCCCCCTGTCCCACCAGCTGGTGGCCGCCATCCTCCAGGCCTGTCCCCATCAGCTGCACAACTTCCTCAAGCTGCTGCAGCCCCACCTGGTTCCCCGCCCCCTGGACACCTGGGTTACCTGTCTGCAGTTCTTCCTCAAGGTGGGTCTCCAGAGCACTTTACCTTTCTTCCTTTTCCCGGCCCCTCTCTCGCCTGATGGGTACCTGGGCATGAGGTATGACAGGTTTGTTGTCAGCATGGTGATGCAGGTAGAGGAGAACTGTGAGAGGCCCTGTGCTGTGTGTTTGTGTGTGAAGCGCAATGGGTTTATGCAGATAGTGGCCACAAGTAGCCCAGTGCTGACTGCATGTTCAGTTTGTGTGATAGGCCTTTTGTTGTCAACACAATGCAGACAGTGAACCACAAGCAGCCCAGTGCTGACTGTGTGTTCAGTTTGTGTGATAGGCCTGTTGTTGTCAACATGATGCAGACAGTGAACCATGAGTAGCTCAGTGCTGTCTGTGTGTGTGATGGGTTTGTTGTTAATATGATGTAGATAGTGAACCATGAGTAGCCCAGCACTGTGTGTGTGTGCGTGTGTGTGTGTGTGACACAGGTGGTGGAGAACCAGGAGTGGCCCAGTACTCTGTGTGTGTGTGTGTGTGTGTGTGTGTGTGTGTGTGTGTGTGTGTGTGTGTGTGTGTGTGTGTGTGTGTGTGTGTGTGTGTGACATGATGGGTTTTGTCATCATTAACGTGATGCTGGTGATGGAGAACCAGGAGTGGCCCAGTACTCTGTGTGTGTGTGACATGATGGGTTTTGTCATTATTAACGTGATGCTGGTGGTGGAGAACCAGGAGTGGCCCAGTACTCTGTGTGTGTGTGACATGATGGGTTTTGTCATTATTAACGTGATGCTGGTGGTGGAGAACCAGGAGTGGCCCAGTACTCTATGTGTGTGTGAAGTGATTTAATTTTAAGTTTATTGTTAATGTGACACTGGTGGTGCAGAACCAGGAGTGGCCCAGTGCTCTCTGTGTGTGCGTGACTGTAATGGGTTTTGTCATTGTTAACGTCATCCAGGTGGTGGAGAACCACGAGTGGCCCAGTGCCATGGCGGAGGATTCGGAGGGCCCTCTGTTGGAGGACAGAACATCACAGTTGGTGCGCTTCCTCTTCCCCCCCGACTCCATCATCAACACCTTGAAAGATGGACTCAAGGTAAACACTTTCTGTGTTCTCTTGTTGCTCAAGGCTTTTAGGGTGGTTTTGGGATGGGAGGGGAGTGTGGGGGGTTTGCTTTGTTTCATCTTTTTTCCTTGGGGGGGGGGGAGTGGGAGGAGGGCCTTGATGGGGGAGGGTGGGGGAAGGTGCTGAAATTAAAATGAAGGCATGATTCTTAGAGTAATCTAATGATTTCCTTATGCCACCTGTGTTTCCACCCAGTGTGAATTGTCAGCAGTGCCAACTGGCTCTTTGACTCTGTGCTGTTCCTTCCCTCCTGGTTTGTCAGCATTTTGTTGTCCATCTAAAATCACCATAGACAGACCACTGATTTATAGTGTCTTGGTTTGTTTCTTTCTTTTCCTTTCAGTATGCATCTATATATGTATCTGCAACTTTTGTTTCTTCTATCTGTTTACTTGAGTGTCATCCATCACACCTACCTAGGAAAGTGGCCAGTTTTGTTTGTTTTATTTTGTTTCTACTTTTATCAGCAGAGGTATGTTTGTTTGATGTCTCTGTGGACATTTTCTCTGCAGCATGCGTGTGCCACCGTGCGTCACCTGTGTCTTCAGGCGCTTCAGGTCATCACCAGCCGTGGCAGACATTTCTGTGACATCAGCAGAAAACAATTTGGTGACCATGCACCCGTCACTCTGAGCATTGAGGGGTTTGTCCTCAAAGTGAGTCTGAGAGAAGGGGGGATGGGAAGGGGGGTGCATCCTCTCTTCTGTTTTATTCTCTCCCTTTGCTGCTGTGTGTTCTAGGTTTCTGGATCTGGAGTTGGTAGAGAGTACATCTTAGAAGCAAATAACGATTGTGATTTGAACAGGGTTTTTCTGTGTTGTAATGAAGGGTAAAAATAAAAACAAATAATTTTAATCTTGTACAGTTGTAGTGAATAATCAGTAAGTAAATAACATGGGTTTTTTACACCCAATCAACCAGTACGGTTATATCAGGGTGAGTGACTGATCAGATTTATCAAAATGATGCATTAATGAAATTAAAACATCATTTCTAGACATGTTCTGTAGCTGCCCCAGTAGGGTTCAAGATAAGTGTACATGTACCAAAAAAGGTTGAGTGCAGGAGTGCTAAGATTTGAAGTTTTCTATTTTCATTTCTTTACCTTGACCTTGTTGCTAGAGGCTTTCACAATGCTTGGCAAACGTGCGCTGAAATGTAGGATTTTTGGGGTTTTTTGTTGTTGTTATTTTTATTTATTTTATTTGGGGGGGGGGGGCTATTGTTATGTCAGAATTAAATGTCTTGCTATTGTTATGTCAGAATTAAATGTCTGTTATTAAATGTCCATTATAGATGTGGTTTAATTGAATGTCTCATTAGTAGCTTAATATGTTATATAATTGAATGTCTGATTATTTATGCCGATTGATTGAAAAGCTTGTTTATAAATGTTGATTAAAGAGCTTGGTTGTAAAGGTTGATTAAAAAGCTTGGTTATAAAAGATTTTTTTTTTTTTTTTTCAAATTGAAGTGTCCTGAAGTGTTCTGGCCTAATCATTAACATATAGATGATAATCATTAAGGCTTCTAACATGCCTGTTCTGTTGATGTAGACTGTACCAAATGGTCAAGTGCTGCTGAACCTGCTGCAGAAGGTCTCGTCCAAAGACAGTTTTACCACCCCCATCACCAAGGACTTGTACAAAGACACAGATGTGCCCCGTGAGTCTTAAGATGGCTGTAATCCTGCCTTTCTTAGCTTCATTAAATTAGTCTTTCTTTCTTTCTGTCTGTCTTTTGTTTTATTCCATCAAAAAGTATCATACTTTCTCTCATGTGTTTAGAGTGCTGTTTTTCAGATTCTAAAATATCTCTCATGCTGTATAGATGTGCTTCATTGTCCCTCAGAAGATTACCATATGTGTCACAGTTCTGTCAACTGGTGGCCATTTGTTCTGTTTGTTTGTTCGGTGCCATGAGTCACAGTCTCAACATGTGGCAGCCATTTGCTCTGTTAACACCTCATGTCTTACAACAGTTCCAACACCTGGTGGCTGTGTGTGTTTGTGTAATGCCACACATGTCATGGTTCCAACACCTGGTGGCTACGAGTGTTGTTTGTGTAGTGCCAAATGTGTCACTGTTCCAACACATGGTGGCTATGTGTGTTGTTTGTATAGTGCCACACGTGTCACGGTTCCAACACCTGGTGGCCATTCTGCGGGTGTACAGCCTGGCACCAGAACACCTGACGGCTGGTCCAGCAGATGCCCTGCCCCTCCTGCTCAGCCTTGTGGCACAGATCAGCACGTCAGGTGAAGAGATGGACTCGCCTCCGGCAGGGACGTCAATCATGCTGCCTGCACTGTGCCTTTTGCATGCCGTGTCAGAGTGTGATGTTAGAAAGCTGACCCTCTTTGGAAAGGTTGGTTTCTGCATGGGCGATCGCACAAATGGTTTGTTGACAGTCTGATTTACACAGGTTGTGCATGTTTGTGATTAGTTCAAATCACCAGAATTGTAAAGGCACCTCAGGGTGTTTATTTATATTTATGAAAAAAAGGTGTGTCTGATTGCAGATACATTGACACTGAGGTCAGTATTATTCCTCCATTCATTGTGAAAACTAAGATAATGTTTGACAAGAAGCAGGTATGTGACCATGGAGCAAGAAAAAGCATGTCAAGCCAAAGGGACATGCCTTCCTTTGCACAGTTTTCTATGCAAAAAGAAGAAGAAGAGATTCTGCTTGGCATTGAATTTGAGGGTTTTAGTCACAGCACACACTCAGACAAACGTCCACAACCATTCTAAGAAATGTCCTGCCAGCTGTTGTTGAATTGTTGATACAAGTTGTTGTGAAAGACAAGCGGAAAAGTCTTCCTTCTGCCCCCTAATGTTGTGTGTCAGTATTTGCCTGTTGTCCCTGTAGTGGAATACTGCAGACACAGAAGTTAAAGTCCCCTTGTTCTCCCTTTCAATCCTGGAGTAGGTCAGAATATAGCCACACATACTTCGCCTGCTGCCAGGAATTTCTTCCTTGTCCTAATTTCTACTTTCCTGGTGAAGTTGCCTTCATTTTTTTTCTTCTCCAGATCTTAGTTTTAGCTAACTAGTTTCCCATGTGAGCCTTTGGAGTAAAACAGGGCACCCTGCTCATAGTCACAAGCAATTTAAGCAGGTTCCAGGGGGGTGTCCCTGCAGAATAGGAATAGTTATCAAAACAGGTGCTATTGTGCATCGATGGATAGATAGCTAGACGGTTGGTTTTTAACACTGTGACAGTGAATTAGATAAACTTGTGATCTCGTGACTTTTGCTTTGAACTGATGTAAAAGAATTTTGAATGTGGGATTCGTCCTGAGGTGACCCTAAGCTGTTGACAGGCCACTAAACTTCAAGAACTAACATCTGACAAACTCTGGCTGTTGTTGCCACACAGGGGGGCAATAAGGGGGACCTCAAGCAGAGTCTGATGCACCAGTTGCTGCGTATGATGCAGGCCATGAGCATCAGCGATGGCTACATGGAAACAGCGCAGACGCTTATCGTCAAGGTGGGACTTTTTTTTTATTGTCAGTTAATTCCTTTGTTTGGACAGTTGTCCCTAGGCCTTGTCTTAGGCTTGGCACTCCTTATGACTAAAGAGGAAAGGTTATGAGAGTGGTGCAAGAACTAGCGTTCAAACAGCAAGACATTGATGATGATCAGGACGGAGACGCATCATTGTACCTTGACTTAAGTGTGTGACCATGAAGTGCTTTGAAAGTGTTTTTAAAAAGGTAGAAAAGTGACAGAAAGTACAAAGCATGTTTGTTTGAACAGAAGAAAAAAATCTACCTTTGTGCAAGTACAGAATAGTGTAATCCATGCAGTATAAATATAAAATGCATGTGTTTGTGTGTTTGTTGCTAGTATTAGTGTAAGGCTTTGTGCTTTTGCACTTTACATGAAAGATATGGTGCTGAAAGTGTGGATATGGAAACACACAAAAAGACTGAAATATGACATGGACAGGACAAAAGACCATGCTTCTGTTTATTACAGAATCACCTTTGACAAATGACAGAGAAATATGCATAAATGGGCAAGAGGTTTGCCCACTATATTAGTTTCACCTCAATATAACCATAACGGTTGACTGGGCATAAAACACCAAGTTACTTACTATATCAGTTGATCACATGTCATAAAAATTATTAGCGAATAACACAGTGCAATTTAGTCAAGTTAGGAAAGTTTTCCCATGGATAGGTATCCTTGCTAGTCCTGCCTCATGACATTTGTGATATCTTCCCCCCCCCACCCCCCACCCCCCCACCCCACCTCCCTTCACCCTTTTCTCTTCCAGCTGTTGGCAGGCACAGGATTGTTTGACGGCCATGAGGGGGAGCTCGCCACCTGGTTGCGTCACCTGCAGAATGCTGACGCAGCACCTGATGAGGCGGTGACGTTCTTCGTGGGCCTGCTGCGACAGTACGTGCCCAACCCCTACCCAGCCATTGACCGTCTGCTGGAGCAGGTGGAGGAGTCACCGCAGCTGATCGAGGGTCGCTACCTGCCCTACGTCAGGTGGGTACAACTTTCTGAATGCTGGGCTGTGAATGGGTTTTTTTTTGGTTTTTTTTACCTGTGGTCACGCTCCTGGCAAGCGGGAAGCTAGTTATCTGTTGTTAGAGGATGTACCTCTGGCGGAGTTTACATACCTTGTATTTACATGCATGCCAGGTGAGAGTTACTGTAGGTGATTCGGGTCTTTGTTGTTGTGCATGTGCGGTCTTTGGAGCGCTTATTAACTCTCTTGTGTTAAATCTGCACGAACAGTCTGGGCCTCATTCTGTTTGAAATTAGTTATCTGAATGTTTTTGAGGAAAGATGTAAACAACAGGTTATGATATAACCAACAGGCTGTTGGGTAACCAATTCTTTATGATGTATCCAACAGCCTGTTGTGTAACCAACTGGCTAGTGCACGTTGTCGTCATTTTGTGTGTGTGTGCACACGTGTGTGTGTGTGTGTGTGTGTGCATGTGAGAAAGCACGCATACATTTGTGTACTTTCTTCTTTGGGATTTTTTACCAACTTACCCTTTTGCATTATGTTTTGCAGGCTGGAGTTTTCTCCTCTTGTCATGTTCGCACTGAATGGAGACTTCCATACACATCAAAAAGGTTTGCTTCAGTCCTTTGTGCTTTGGCTATCACGTTTTTGTGCATATGTGGGTGTTTGGTGTTTTTTTGATTGGGTTGGGGAAGCATTTGGTCCTTTTTGTATAAAGCAAAATGTTACTTTTTACTTATGTGAGGAAACCCCATACAGAGGACCACCTTGAGGAGAGACCACACCGCTTTTAAAACCACTGTTTTTTTCTTTCTTTCTCAAGCCACTTCCGTCATGTTTCCATGGAAATGAATTTATGAACAAATACCACCCCTCTTTAAGACCACTTTTGTATCTAGGGTGGTCGCAAGAGGGGTTCTGCTCTGTATCACCAGGGTCAGTATGGACAGGCCTTGTCTGTCGACTACATATGATTCTAAATTGTGCTTTTGGGTCCAACAAACATGCAGCGATAAGACAAACACCTCATGTCACTGGAGATTAACAAGGAGGAATAGAAAAACAGCGTGTTTCTGCACTGAATCATTAAAGGGGAACCAAAATGAACACCTCATGTCATTAGAAGTTACAAGGAGGGATAGAAAAACAGTATATTTCTGCACTGAGTCATTAAAGGAGAACCGAAATGAACATCCCATGTCATTAGAAGTTGCAAAGAGGAATAAAAAAGCAGCATATTTTTTTATAGTGTCCTTAAAGGAGAACTGAAACGAACACCTTGTCATTAGAAGTTGCAAGGAGGAATAAAAAAGCAGCATGTTTCTGCATGGAGTCATTAAAGGGGCACTAAAGTGAAGACCCAGGCTGGGCTAAAAACATAGAGAATGTGCAACTGTTTCCATCTGCAGGTATCATTTGGTTGCTTTGTCCTGTCAGTATTTATACAAAGCATGTAATTTCTGGCTTCAAATTTGAGCTCCTCAGGCACAGTGATTTTTCTGCTTTAAGTCTGAGCTCAGGGTACAGCCTTTTGGGTTTGATTTTTACCAATGTGCAGCATAGGAAGGTTTGCTCTTGTTGGATTTTGATACTTTTGCCATGCATGCCAGCCTTGTTCATGGCTCCATGGATACAGATGGCCAGGCACCAAAAGGCAATGCTCATGGGAGTGTTTTCGCAACTTTCAGATATTAATTGTTTTCAAACAGAAATCCAGAGAAAAACTAATGGTGGTTGTTGTTGTTTTTTGAAATTTTTATTCCATTTCTTTTAATAGGGCTGTGATCTTTCTTCACTTCAGTGCCCCTTTAATTTTTGCCTGCAACTCTCAGCTTCCCTTTCCTATCTTGCAGTGCACCGCTACGTGTGCTCCGTTCTCATCGACATCCTTCACTCTCTGCACAACCCTTGCGGCTTCTCGCGGCTGGTTCATTCCCTGTCCAGCAACCTTGACCCTGAGGTCACACTTTACCTGACCTTGCACCACGCTGAGGAGGAGGTGACATCAGAATCCATAATGAAACGCATGCAGAAGAAACTTCGCCTCAACCAGCTGAAGTCATTCAAGCATGCAGGCGTGTCTCTGATGAAGAAGCTGATGAAGGGCAAAGGGGAAGAAGCCTGTTTGGAGAAACTGTCGGCGAGTGAGTTTCTTCCCCTGGTTCAACAGTCTCTGCGCTACCTGCATGAGCTGGTATCTGGCTGCCTGAAAGATGACCAAGTGAGTTTGGATGTGTGTTTGTGAGAGGGAGAAAAAGAGAGACAAAGTGTGTGTTTGAGAAAGAAAGAGAGAGAGAGTGTGTGTATGTGTGTGTGCATGGATGCGGATGTGTACATGTGTTGATGTGGGTGTTGTGGGTGGACAGGGGTCAGATGATGGGGGAAAGAAAGAAGTGTGAGTGCTGTAAATGTATTTGAACCCTAACATTAACCCCCTCACTGCCACGACGTCACTTAAAAACAACCAATAAAAGTGCTAAATCTGAAACCCTTAAGCCTTTTTGTCTTCTTTTTTGCACTGGCATGTGAAGAGATTTTCATCAAAACACATAGCATTGAAAGTAGATTGTTGCAGGACTGGAGTATATACTGTTTGCAGGCGCGTCTGTGCATCTTTTAGCCCAGAAATTTTGCAGGCTGGGACTGTAAAGGGGTTAAGTATAGCAGATAATGGCACTAATTTGAATTGTTTCATTACTATGAATGTTTTTTTATTATTGTTTGTTTAAAAAAATAATAGCACAGTGTTTTGTTATTTGTTAATACTTTTTTGGGGAGGAGGTGAGATTGAATATTTGGTGTTAATGTTGTTATTGTTTCTGTTATTGTTCTTCCTCTTCTTAAATCTGTTCTTCTTTGTTGTCTTTTTTCAATCTTCTTCTTCTTTTGCCCTCATAAGACCTAAAACAGTAAAAGGTTTACTGAGCATTAAAAATCACTGACTTACATACTCTTCTCCTTCTTCTGCTTTGTTTTCCTTTTTTTACTCGTTTTGTGGTTGTTTATGAAATTGGTGCCAGTGACACTGACGCTGTCATTGAATGGTTTGTGTGTATCAGGGCAGTGTGAGGCACAAACAGCTGAGCGAAGTCTGCATGAAGACTCTGAAGGCTGCTTGCAACCACCTGGTCAACAATGCCAGCACCAGTCACGCCCATGCCTCTCAGACAGAAAGCGGACACAGCTCAACAGGACCTCACAGTGACACCAACAGCACGAAGGTGGACGACAAAGCAAGCAAAGCTGACAGCAGCGATTCGGAATCTTCAAGAAGTGAGGTGAGAAGCAAAAGCAGGACAAAAGGGGTGCATGCAAAGAAGAGGCGCTTCAGTGAAGATTCAGACAGCAGCATGGATGAAGGTGATGGTGACAGTGATGCTGATGCTGATGCTGAAGATGACAGCAGGGCAGCAGACACAACAGCTGATGAAACCCATGTGCATGTCGCCCAGGACGTCACCAGCGAAGATCAGACGATTGTGGCTGCCAACCGATATTGTGCCCCACTGCGCATTGACCTCGGAGCAGGGAAGTCCAGCATGGCCGGCTTGTCTCCGCTCAGGACAGACTGGTTGCTGAAAGTTCTGGCGTGCCTGCTGAACCACCCGCTGATCAGCCAGTGGCTGTTTGTGGAAGGGTTCAAGCACAGCAGCACTCCCAAGGAGTGGATTGTTTGCCAGCTGTGTGACATCGTCCAGCACCTGGCTGAGCGCAAGGGTCAGGCAACCAACGCAGAGTCCATCTTTGATGTCACAGCAAAATGTCATCAGCTTATTGAAGCTGCTTCCGGTGTCAGATCTGGTAAGGTGCGCCGGGTGCCTGACGATGTGCAGCCTTTGTTTTGCCGATGCCTTGAGACGCTGTTGGCTGTCGGAGGGCAGTCGCAGCGTGTGGAGGGACTGCTGGCAGTCCTTGGTTTACCAGAGGACAACTTCATCAGCAAACCCACCCAAACCCCCAGCAAATTAGCACAAGCCGTCTTCAGGATTGCAGACTCTGTCAGCCTAGATGCCAAGTCCGTGAAGGAGCTCCACTCTCGTCCAGAGTTCCGCCCCTCGCTCGAAGGGCTGTTTGTCTTGGCGTCAGCACTGAATAGCCCACAGCTAGAGACGCTGGCTCTGAACTGTGTCCAGTCTGTCCCTGAGCTGTCCTCAGCCTGCCCCACCGCTGCTTTTCACGGCCTGCTGAACAAGCTGGGGGCAGAGGCGTCGCCCAGCCTGCAGCCGCTGGTGGAGGCATTGATGATTGACAGCCCGCAGTGCCGAGCTCTGTGCGGCCAGTGGCTGAGGAAGCAGAAGAAGGCGATGAAACAGAGGAAGCAGGAGTTTGCTCCCACCATGCTGATGTACCTGCGCCTGCTTCTCACAGTGGAAGGTAAGGAGGCGGTTTGGTTCTGTGCAGGTCTTTAGGTGCAGTGGTTTTGTTGGGGAGGGAGCTTGAATGCTGCATGTATGCAGGTGTGCACGTATGCATCCGTGCATGTGCACCTACTTCAGTGTAGCTTCAGGCCCGGCACATCACTGGCACAGATCTGAAAGAAGGTGATCGTGATCATGAACTTTGTGTAGGACTCGACAACACCAGTATACACGCACACGCTGGCACACCTGAACACATGCAACAGCTCAGCATCTAAGCAATTCTGTGTCATGAGCTAAAAATCACTGAGATGAAAATGAGTATAGAAAAAGAAAGTAAATTTTGAAAAGGTTGTGTGTTTTTTAAGCTCTCTCTCTCTCTCTCTCTCTCTCTCTCTCTCTCTCTCTCTCTCTCTCTCTCTCTCTCTCTCTCTCTCTCTCTCTCTCTCCCTCCCTCCCTCCTTCCCTCCCTCGCTATTGCTCACTCACTGTACTGAACAGGGAAAGCTCTGTGTTATTTCCAAGTGTTGTTTGATCAAATCTGTCAGCAGACAGCATGTCTTCATGGACGAAATACAACAGTGAAGGCAGTGTTTGATGCCATAATGTGTTGCATGACTGGTTATGTTTTGCCTGCAGATACTGCGTCCGATGACAGCGGCGTGAGTGCGATAGCGGAAGCTGTGTGTCATGGGCTGGACAAACAGCCACTAGACGCTGATCATGTCGACCCTGTGTTCCTTCTTGTTGTCTGCCATCTCATCAACTCAGACATGATTGGTAAGGAATGTAGTTCCAGGGTAACTTAGGGGCCATTTACACTGAGCATGATGACCTGGGCAGCAGTTCCAGTGTAACTTAGGGGCCATTTACACTATGAGCATGGTGACATGGGCAGCAGTTCCAGTGTAACTTAGGGGCCATTTACACTGTCTGCATTATACTGATAGGACCTGGGATGCAGTCTCAGGATAACTTAGGGGCCATTTACACTATAGCGTGATCATGATGACCTGGGCTGCAGTTCCAGTGTAACTTAGGAACCATTTACACCGTGAACATGATGACCTGGGCTGCAGTTCCAATATGGGCCAGTACCGCTGCATTTACTCCTGCCATCTGGACCAGACTTAATCAGCTGTATCGTCCGTCTGCAGTGATCCTTACAAATCACCCACTTTCAGAGTTTTCATGCTTCCAAAGTGATATCAGATGACGCACATGGAATATATTAATACAAGCTGCAAACAGCCCTACTCTGGAGCCGAGGCGTGTGCAGTTCACAGCTCTCCTAGGGCATCAGCCTGGTGAGTCTTTTGAAGTTGAGCATCAGCCTGGTGAGTCTTTTGAAGCTGAGCATCAGCTTGCGTCACTTGTGATGTTTGTAGGGAGTTTCTGGCCCTGTGCTGTCACGTATAAACAACACAACACACACGATGAGCTGGTCTCAGGTCAGCATCCCCAGGCTCCCAGCCATCGAGTGAAACGTGATTTATAATATTATAAAACCTGCGTTTCAGAACTGCCAGTAGCACAGAAGCTACAGTCCAGCATTATGTCTCTCATGGAGAAAGAGGCACGCCTTCATGAGGAGCATGTTCAGCTGTTGGCTGCAATTCTGCGTCAGCGCTCCCTGCACTCCTGCGGTTTTGACCAGGATGCTGGTGGTGTGGAGAAGGCCTGGAGCGGCTTTGAGAAAAATGCGGGCCAGGTGCTGGTTGGCTGCTTGCGCTACGTGACCAGCAGCGGGGTGACCACCAGCAGTGGGAGGCCGGGTCAGGAGGTGTGCATCAGACGTGTGGTTCAGCTGTGCCACCATCTGCTCTCTCTGGTGAGTGTGTCTGGACTCTGAATAAATAATTAAAACACCCAGCCAGTTCACTGGACCTGGTCTTGCCAGTTTCAGCGTCCTTGACCCAATTTCAAGGCAATAGAACTTAAAATAGTGGAAACTGTTGACAAAAGTTTCTTTTCTTTTTTTTTAGTTTTAAATTTGTATTGATTGAGAAATTGCTGCTCTGTTGTTGTTGCTTCTTCTTCTTTTTTTTATTCCTATTTTACCCGTGTGTTTTTTTTCTTTACATTTAGAGCATTGTGTTTTGACCAAATGTTTCAGGAAATAGGGAAGGGAAGTCAGCAGCAGATGCATTGCCCAGACAAAAAGATAAACACTGTAGTCATTAAATAATAATGACGATGTTCCAGGAGGTTGCTCAAGCCTTGTTCTGTTGTACAGCGTATAATACGCAGATTATATGAGCCTCAGTGAATTTTGACCTGTGATTCATGGAGATAAATGAAGTTTTAATATGGCTATTCAAAACGCATTCATCCACCATGAAGGTGAGTGGGGATAGCAAAGTGGTACACTTGTAGAGTGCCGAACTCAAAAGGTTGCAGGTTCAAGTCCCTGCTGGAGCAGCAGGCAAATTTTCTTCTCCAGGGTCAACTTACAGTGCTGATTCTTATTGCGGTAGCCATTCCACCCCTTTGGTGCCACAGTGGCACATAAAAGATCCCAGCCATTATTCAAAAAGTGCATGCGGCAGGTTACAGCTAAGCACACATGCACCCTATGCGTGTGGCTTTGAATGAAGTGCTACTGTAACCTGGTGCATGGGTTATATGGTGTTTACAGAACTTGTGCCAAGACAGGGGCAGTTTCATGTGGCACCAGTCATGTCACAGCCAAATACTTCAAATAGCGTTGTCAGTCCACCATTTTGGTGGCTGTTCAAAAACATGCTGTAAACGGCTGCAGTCACTCATGCAGAATCACATGCAACATGACCACAGTGGGTCTGCTCAGAAGCAGAGAACAGCACTGTCTACGCACCAGCACCAGCAGTACAGGTATACGCAATCAATAATAACAGTAATAATGAAGGTCACAGCGCAACTGACGATCTGCGCATGTATCTCGCTTCTACACATGAAGTAGTTTGCTGAGGTGAAACTTTCTTTAAATTGTACCTTTCTACTTTCAGACGATTCATCCAAGCGTGAAATCCACTATTGTGACCTTTTGGCCAGACCTTGTCAAAAGTTGTTTAAAGTAAGTTGTTGTAGCAAGTGGCTTTCTTTGATCAGATTAGTGGGAACAGAATAATTTTGAGACTCCTGGTGTGTTCATTTTCAGTGTTTTGACACTCATTATGTGTAAATGTCCATTGTCTTAATATGGATAGTCCACTTGCCCTTCTCCCCTTTCTGAGGTTTTCTTTTTTTCTTTTTTTGCTTCTTCTTTTTCTCTTTTTCTAGGATTTATGTACATGTGTTTGGGAGGTCTGTTTTTGTTCATGAAGGATACCTCCTTGAATAGATAAAAACTGGTTTGTGCGTGTGTGTGTGTGTGTGCGTGCCTGCATATGTATGCCATCCTTTTCTCTGAGTCTTATCATTTAGTTCTAGAATTGTGCTTCTTCTTCCATTAGGGGAAGCTGCACTCATCATCAGATTATTTCATGTGGCATTTGTGTGTTTCCAACTTGTCAGCCAATAGGCCATCTCATATTCATAGGTGGATATGTGATCTTTAACATGCGCAGTGGTCTTAGAGCATACAAGGCAAGACACGCAGGGACTGACAAACCTGCACAAGCTCTGAACCAGAAGAACAGAGAAAGTTCCTCACCATGCCTCAACTGGCAGTTGAATCATTGCTAGTGATAACAGTACAGCACTTTGACTTTAGGCCGCTAGGCTGATCCAAACTGTAACAAATAAAAAAATAAAATAAAAAAAAGCCCAAACATCTGACATGGCTGGAGCACTTGATCTTTCGATTTGTAGTCTTGAACACAAAGGACAAAGTTCCTGTTACAATGGTCAGCCAAACTTTCATTGTGTCCTTTTGTTGTTGTTTTTGTCTTACGATGAGCATGAGACCCTCATGAAGTTGGATGACACGTTTGTTTCAGGTATCACTACAAAGACGTTGAGTATGTGTCCTTGCTGAGACAACTTGTAGAAAGGGTGTTTGCTCAAGGTACTGATGTGTATGTTGGGTGTTATTGCAAGTGTAATTTGGAGCCAAAAATGCTGGATAAGATCCCCCACCCCCCAGACCCCACCTCTTCAAATGAAATGTTGATACTGACTGATTTAGTCTTCAGAGTTCTTGCATTTCTTTTAAATATACCTACTTCTGAGTCGTAAACTCAGTTCTGAATAAGAATAAAAAATAAATGGAAGATTTTGAATCAGAAGTTTTAGATCAGGATTTTATATATGTGAAGTAAATAATTGTTGATTTTTCTTCAAGTGTTTTGATTGGTACCTGGTGTTTGTGCACAGTTTGCTCTGTTTGTGATCTGTGTACGTGAAAAATGAGTGACACTTTTTTCCCTGTGTCAGCAGAAGAACAAGCTGACAAAGAAACCTCACCTGATGAGACTGTTGTTGATGACGATGTGAGTGGTAAAAGCACTGGCATCACTGAGGTGATCCCAGGTGACGACAGCAGCTCTGACAGAGATGATGGGGATGATAATGGCGATAACGATGAAACCCCCTCCACAAAATACAGTGGTTTGAAAGTCAGATCCCAGTCATTGTCTAAAAGAACACCTCCATCCATGCAGCAAAGCAAAAAGAGCTTGCATGCCATTGTGGCTGAGTCCGCCAAAAGACTTGGGCTGACCAAAAAGTCTGACGTGGCCAGAAAGTGTGTGGCGCTGTTCAGCAAAGACGCAGGGAGGAAAGACTTCACCAGTGACCACGCAGAGATCGTCAGGACATGGACAGGGATGGGTTCACTCCAGTCCAAGTCCTTCTTCCTGTGGCCGAGCCAAGAAACATTAGCAGCAGCTCACGCAAAAGTGACGCTAGCCTCACCGTCATACAGCACCCAGTTGGTGGATTTGTGCGAGAAGTGTGTGGGCCACACGGACTTTCTCACCATCATGCAGGGCGGTGAGCATCAGGTGGTGAGGAGTGAGCTGGTGAGTCTCTTGGCCTGTCTGGTGCGGCTGGAGAAGACGTGTTGTTCGGCTCTCCCACTTACCGCGCTGGTGGCTGCGTACAGCGCTACACTGTCACTCGCAGGTAGGCTGTCTTCACGCATTGCAGGGAGGGAACTGTGATATGACTGTGAAGCCTAGCGGAAGATAAGGTGTAAAGCTTCATTGGGAGATAAGACCACATGCGTACAATAGGCACCAAGCTAAGCTGACTGCTCAAACAAGTTCAAGATGAGAAATGGTGGTGTGTGATGATTAGCAAACATATCCAGTGGCACATCAACACAGCCAAACGCATGTATGCTAACAAGCGTATGCTCATGCGTGTACATCAACACAGCCAAACGCATGTATGCTAACAAGCGTATGCTCATGCGTGTACATCAACACAGCCAAACGCATGCAAGCTAACAAGCGTATGCTCATGCGTGTACATCAACACAGCCAAACGCATGTATGCTAACAAGCGTATGCTCATGCGTGTACACACACATAATTATAGAATGCACAGACACATGCATACATGTGCATGTGCGCACACACCACAGATACACACAAGGTACACACACACACAACACACACTCATATATGACACACTTCCCCAGAGATTTTATTGCATAATAAGCAAGTACAAATCAAAAACATTATGACCTAGAAAGCAGCAGAACTTTGAGAATTACAAGGTAGTATTTACACATTTTTTGTGAATTTGGTACTGAAGGGAAGTTTTTGCATTACCTCTTGTATAGAATGCTGTTTATTTTTGCTGTGCAGATCAGAATCTTTTATACCTGATGCTTGCCTGTGATCTCCATGGAAATCAGAGATTTATGTAAGTTTGTTGTGGAATACAGTGGCTGGGTGCCTTTTTCTCACATCACATATGGGTCCCACTTTCACACAAAGTTATGAACTTGTTCTTCCCCAGGATGCTGTGTGTGTGTGTGTGTGCATGTGGGTTGTGTGTGTATATGTGTGTGTGTGTGTGATGTAATGTGTGTGTCTGTGAGTGATGTAACATGTGTGTATGTATGTTGTGTGTATTTATGTGTGCATGATGTGATAAGTGTGTGTGTGTGTGTGATGTAATGTGTGTGTGATGTATGTGTGCGTGTGTGTGCATGATGTGATGTGTGTGTCTCTGGGTGATGTAACTTGTGTGTATTTATGTGTGTGTGTGTGATGTGATAAGTGTGTGTGAGTGATGTAGTGTGTGTGTGTGTGATGTAATGTGTGTGTGCATGATGTGATATGTGTAGGTGATGTAATGTGTGTGTGTGTGTGATGTTATATATGTGTGTGAAACCACCTGTGTCATTACTAACCAACCAACCAATCAACTAAGAAGCTAACTAATTTTTGCCTGACCCTGCAGCCCTGGCCTGTGGGGAGAGAAGGCAGTGAAGCAGTTGGAGATGAAGAAGCACATGGGGAAGTCACTGCTGTACGAGACCAGCCTCCAGAACGTCCTTGAACTCATCGACCCTGACGTCATGGCAACCTCCATCCTTCACTTTCCACTGATGCGTGTCATGGAGTTCCACTATGTACGCAGCTAGCCTTTTTTCAATGATCTGATTTGCATTTTTGATGGATTTTCACGTCTGCTTTGGCGGCTATTAAAACAAAACATGATTGAGAGAAGAAAAGAAGGGGGGGAAAGTGAAGTGTAATTCTTCCTTTTCTTTTTTTCTTTTCTTCATCTAGTATTATTGTTTCATCAGTATTCTACTCTTGTCATTTTGTTGGTAATTTTGTGAGTTTGTTATTTCAGATGGAATGTGCTGTGAAGGCAGAGAGAATGATGTCACAAGAGGCCTGTTATGATCCACGCTTTATTCTTCAAGTCTTCTTTCACTTTCTTGGACCAGGTATTAGATATTATATTGTGTACATATCACACACACACACACAGATGCACACACACATGCATGCACACTCACCACACACACACACACATACATACATATCTCTCTCTCTCTCTCTCTCTCTCTCTCTCTCTCTCTCTCTCTCTCTCTCTCTCTCTCTCTCTCTCTCTCTCTTTCTTTCTTGGACCAAGTATTAGCTATATTTTATGCATAACACATGCACATACGCACACACATGCACGCACGCACGCACGCACACACACACAGACAGAGTTAATGGCCTATAGCCACCATTTTGTTTAGCGTGTGTGCTTCTGCCTGCCTGGCAGAGCCAAGTGGTATATGTGTGTGTGAGTGAGAGAGATGGGAAAATAGAGAGAGAGAGAGAGAGAACAAATCGGAAGTTTCTTCTGTGCTTTCTCTGCAGAGCACATCGTCGACGTCCGCACCTTCATCACACAGAATTGCCTGGGTTACACTCTGGCTGCCTTGAGTAGCCACGACTCCCTGACCCGAATGCTGGCCATTGGCATCCTGACCAACCTGCACTCTCACGTAGAGCTGATTCAGCGCTGGTCCAGCGCACCCATCTTGCTGGCATTCCTCAAGGTCATCATGAATGGGATGACCAAGGAGTGCCAGAAACTTCCCGCCATAATCACCGTCTTTCTGGCCAGGGCTGTAGACATCTTTATGAAGCCAGGTAAGTGGGCGCAGCATTCCCTATTATTCTGCAGACATCTTCATGAAACCAGGTAGACACAGCTGTCTGTGTTATCCCCCAATTAGTCCTCACCTTTCTGGCCAGAGCTGCAGACATCTTTGTGAAACCAGGTGGGCACAGCTTTCCCCTTCATTCCCTTTAGGAAGCTGGAATGAGCACTTTGAGTGCTTGCGTTTATTCATACCCCCGGATGTTTGAGGATGAAAACCTGTTTGCTGAATAAGCTGCTTATCAGCACTTGGAGAAACAAAATCATCATGGCCACAACCAGTGTTTTGTCTTTCAGGTGATGACATGCACGTGCCAATCTTGTCGTTCCTCATGCTGAAGGCAGCGCTGGATGTGAACAACGTCCCTGAGTTCTACCATTTCTTCAACAGCCCCAAACCAAAGGTCAGTGAAGTTATACAGAAAATCAGTCAACGTCAGTTCATGTGCTTTAAAAACTTTTTTTTTTATCAAGGGCAATACTAAAGGGACCAACTCTTCAAAACTTTGTGTTTGATGTGTGTGTGTGTGTGTACACTTTATTCTTGTGTATAGATTTTGTAGGTCTGACTTGATTTAGGGTTCACAGATGACATGTGCATTTGCTTATGATCTGATTAGCCTGTGGTGACTGTGCGCTTGACAGGACATTAAAATCCAGCTGCTAACTAATTACCTCTTTTTTTTCTTCTTTTTTTTCTTCTTTTTTTCTTTTTTTTTGCCAGGCACATCTTTGTGAGGCATTTATTCAAAAAAACATGCATCCATCCAAGATACTTTTCACACTCTCCTCCACATTTCTTTACATCACTGCAGTTTTACATAACACTTTGACAGCAGAAACTGAGCAGAATCCCCAATTCTTGACACATCTTAATTATTAACTGTATAGTTATATGTGCTTACATGGAGCAAATGATTGATTGAAAAGTGTGTGTGTGTGCATGCATGTATGTGTGCATGTGCTTTAATACAAGATAACAACATGTGATCTTCAAATCATCCCAAAATAAAGCTTCAGTTTTCATTTGAATGTATCTAGCAATGTAAGACACGCCAGTTACCTTGTGTGCTGACTGACCATGCGTCACTTTGTCTTCACAGGAGCGGGTGTGGATACTGCAGCTGCTGCAGGATGGGCTGAGAGAAACCAGCGATCACCGCCTCTTCCAGCGACGCTTCGTCTACAAGATACTCATGTGTCACGCCAACTCCTCACTCTCCGATTACCAAACGAGGGTGAATTGTTGTGCCCATTTTGCTTTTTATGTGTGTGCAGGGCTATTTTATGTCTGTGAAGTTTATGGGCATTTTCCTCTTTTTAAAAAAGTCATTTGTTTTTTGTTAGCATTTAAACAGGAATCTTCTGTTTGGAATGGGTAAATAGTAAATTTCAGCATGCTGAAGGCTGTAAAATTCAAAGTTATATGCTGCAAAATCAGATTTAGTGTCTTGCAAGTGAGAGTGAGCTGGAAAGTTGCATTAATTAACATACCACAAAACTTGGCTGTTCGGACAATTTATTCCATTCATTTTCATTGGACACAAATAGTTTTCATCCTTCCAGTTCTTGTGGATCCCAAGTTGTTCTCAGCTTCGATTTAAAAAAATCTCAACTTTTCAATTCACAAGTAGTTCTGAAAATGGCAGATTTCACCCTGAACGTGCTGAAAAAAAGGCTTTCATAGAATGTTCCTTAAAATAATGCAAACTGCATTTTTGGAAGTGGATGACACTGACTTGCTGTTTGGCTTCTTGTGATTTGCCTTGCTCATTGTTATTTTCGTTTTATGCATGTGTGTTTTATACAGTGCGTCAAGCTCTTTTTTCTACGTTATGTTTATGTTAGAGGTTCTTGCTTTATAAATATTTCACTGTTATTACTGTTAATAAATGAGTAATAAATATTTAAAAAGTTTTAAAAAACAGAACAATTCTTATGCACACAGAGAGAGTCCATGAAAGTACTGGTGAAAGCCAGTTCCATAGCAACTGTTGCCAGGGACCTGGTGACCAAACATGGACTACTTCCCTGGCTGGTCTCCTTCATCAAGGATACTCTGTAAGTTGCCGATGTTGTGCAGCTGCATGTTTATTGGTTTTCTTCATCCGTGATATTCTTGAGTATAAAAGCATGTCAGATGATCACTGCTCATCTCTTGGGCGTGATCATAGATTTGAGGGGTGAATGACATCCCCCTGCTTCGCAACTGATCACCGAGGCGGCATTCTTCCCAAAGACCTACAAATCATCATGCCTAACGTCTTAGCCTTGATATTTGATTTCGCATTTATTTTCAATGGTATGATCAAACTGCAGACACAGTTAAATGACCCATGTTTGGTGCACTTTGTATAAGCTGTTGAACTGACCTCAGTTGCTGATGGGGCTAGTTCAACAAACAGTGCTTAGTATACATGTTTATGGGCTGTGTTAGTTCTTTTAGGACATTGGCTTAATGATTGCATGGCCCAACACTTCTAATGATTACTTTTGCATGCTGTTGTGATTGTGTTAGTGTGTTTATTCATGTGTGTGTGCGTGTGTGTGTGTGTGTGTGTGTGTGTGTGTGTGTGTGTGTGTGTGTGTGTGTGCATGCATGCTTGTTGTTACAGCATTTTGCTACAGAAGGAGTTATGTGATGGATAACTAAACAGAGCATTCCTGAAAAAAGCATGTTGTTCCTCACACTGACAGTGCTGCGCACAGAATTATAGTTTTTTTTATTTTTATCTTTCTGTGCTTTATTTGCTGTAATTGACCATACATGTGGCTTCCATAATAGGCAGAATTATCCGTCTGTCTGCAGAGTTTTTGAAAGTTTTAAAATTGAGATTTTGTTGTCTTGTTTTGATCATGACTCACAATGCTATTGCAGTAATAGGCAAAATTATGTATCTGTCTGCCTATTTTTCACAAGTTCTAAAATAGAGATTGTTTGGTCTCATTTTGACCGCGACTCAAAATGCTGCGTGGAGGCAGATCTACGGGGTCTTGATCATCTGATCTTTAAAGAATTCATTTTAAGTATTGTTTTCCACACCAGACCTAACACAGCTGAAATGACACGCCTCATGTGTCAGCTGCTGCACAACATGTGCTACACACCAGAGTTCAACTCTCGGCGGCTGTGGTGGCTGACACTGACACGTCTGTCACGTCAGTGTCTCCTGCACACTCCGATCCTGGTGTGTGTGCGCCTCCTGCTGGTAACCTTCAGGTATGGTCAACGTTCACCACCACAGAATTCAGCTAACAGAGATCTCAGCAAGCATTACGGGTTTTAGTTTCAATGCCGAGTGAAAGACATGCCCATTGCTCGATAGCTAAATTTAAGAGTGTCAAAAAGTAAGTGAGAGTTTCTATACAGTAGTTTTTGAGTATCATCGTGTGCGTATATGTCTTTTTTGTGGGTGGTGGGTGGGGGAGGGGGTTGCATTATCAGTTAAGTTTGAACCCATTTTGATGCGTGCATTCTACGTTGCAGCCACCTAGAGGCACAGAGTGTGGAGATGCTCTTGGACATCCTTCAGCATCCACACCTGAAACCCTCCACCCCGCTCCCTCTGCTCTCGCTGGTTGTCGTGATCGCCTGGCACCTGGGCCGACTGGGACATGATGCTGATGCAACCAGCATGGCAGAAAATCTGTCTGAAACTCTGCGGGTGAGGTTGCCTGCAGTCACAGATGTGAGGCCACAGAGAAAGGATGACGATCAGGAACTGGACGCATCCAGTGAGGCTGAAACTGTGGCCCGGTTGCAGAGGCGGGCATGGCACTTGCTTTCCGAGCTGGACTCTCAAAAACAGCCGTGGGTAGTTGACCCCTTTTCCGAGGAGAGGCGTCCTGTGCAGGACATCATTGTCAGACTGAAGGCTTGCCTTTGTCAAGGGCATTGAGACATCCACCTATGCTGACTTGGAGCTGGGTGGATGCATCGTTCTCTGTTCTGGTCATTTGGTTCTGACACTCCCAACCCACTTAAGGAGTCCCAGTTTCAGGGTGGCAACAGTAAAAACGCATCAGCCGTCTCCCTCTGATAAGCCTTGTCTGCTTAGTCGTGTCTGTATGTGCATAACAGTCACGGGCAGCTTGAGCTTGATTGGCTAGGGATTTGTGAAGAAAGGCAACTTTCAGCTTCATACCCCGCCCCTCCCCCCGCACCCTTCGACTGTAACCTTGATTTTGATCAAGGTCACCAGAAGTCACATTTTATACAGGCCAAAGTCAAATCATTTATGAGTGAGGTTTGGGTCCCATGAGGTCAGAAGCTTTCAAGCCTACTGCCAGTAGGCATGACCAGGTATGGAAATAACCAACCTTCCGGTTCCATTTTCTATACACATACCGTTGTCTTATAACTAACCATGCAGACAAGACTTTGGACAGTTTTAAAGTACGAAGTACCCAAGAAATGTTGGGGTACCTGGGGAAAGATCCTAGTAATCGGCCTGAAGATTACAGATATGTTGGTGTTAAATTAACTCGAACATGCGAGACTTACCTTTGGTAAGGTGATGCGCTGTTCGCCATTTGGCCGATACATGTAGAACTGCGACAGTTATCAATTATAGATAGTGACGCATGCGCAATCTTCACACTTCAGAAGGGATAATGCACACTAATTAGAGAGACTTCCTCTAAATATGATCACTTGAATGTGATATGAATATTTAAGGGAGGGAAGGGAGGGAATTGATAACTGTCGCAGTTCTACATGTATCGGCCAAATGGCAAACAGCGCATCACCTTACCAAAGGTAAGTCTCGCGTGTTTGAGTTAATTTGACCTCAACATGCCGCTGCAACGTTATCAATGATACTTCAGAGCAATTAGTGTGCATTATCCTTTAAAAACAGATATCTGCTCACATTAATTCTGATGGAAATAGGATTCCAAAATCGTCTGCCCCATGTTTGTTACAGGCTGCTGTTTGTAGAACCTGGTAAAAGTTGATGCTGAAGACCAACCAGCAGCTTTCAAGACAATGTCTATAGGTAGACCTTTACTGGCTGCAGCAGATGTGCTGGCTGAGCGAGTGCTGTGTGCACCAAACTGAGTGTCCACTCCTGCTTTATGCAACACGTCTCGAATCCATCTGGCAAGGGTATCCTTGCTGATGGGAAGATGAGGCTTAAGATAGCTGAGCAGGAGTTGAGTGTGTCCATCCCTGAACACTTTAGTTCATCTGAGGTATTCTTTAATAACCTCCACAACACAAATGTTCTTATTTCTTGGAAATGATAACAGTTCAGTGGGGGCCAAATGTTTACCCTGGTTCGACTGTTTTAATAGGGACATTATGTAAAAGACACACTTGTTGTCTTCCAATTTCATACTCTTAACAGACAGTTTATGAATTGTTTGACATCGCTGGCCTACAGCCAACAGCATCACTAAGGCCAACAGCATCACCAGCTTGTGAGAGAGTTCCTTCAGTGTTAGTTTGTCATTAGGAGCGTAATACTCCAACAAATTAAGTACAGTATATACATCCCAGGTGTGGCTGTATTTGGGTAGGACTGGTTTCAGTTCAAACACACCTTTCATAAAGCGTCTGACTATCTTGTGCTGACCAAAGTCTACAACATTTGCGATGTTCAAATATGACGATAACGCAGACCTGGCGACACAGATGGCACTGTAGCCCAAGCCTGATTTATACAGGTGAGCTAAAAAGTTCACAGCTTCACTTATAGACGGCGATATGGGATCAATGTGTCTGCTGTGCACATACCTGTGCCACTTTGCCACATAGCAGGCATATCTCTTGGGTTTCGGTTCTCCAGGATGAACACATGATGTCTGTAGCTTGTTTCGAAAACCCTGTGCGTCTGAAGCGACTCCTGATAGTTCGCAGATAATTAGTCTCAGTTTTTGAAGTCGATGTTCCTCTGCTGGGCTTTGTGGTAGACTTAACAGATTCTTCCTCGCTAATACTAGCACTGGGTAGTTTATCAGCATCTTTGCTCTCAATGGAGACCATGGTTGATTTGGCCAGTCTGGTACCACTACGACACCTTTTGCTCTGTCTCTGCAAATCTTTTGCAACACTTTAGGAATGATACAAAATGGTGGAAAAGCATAAAATCTTGTATCGTGCCAGCTCAAAGTGAAAGCATCAACCGCTTTTGCTCCGGGGTCAGGTTTGAAGGAAACAAAGCTGCTGAGTTGTGTGTTAATTCGAGAAGCAGAGATCTAGGTCGGGATTAACACCAAGTATCCGCAATGCTTGTTGCAATAGCTCAGTGTTTAGTTTCCATTCAGTGTTACTGTTTATTTTCCTAGATTCGAGATCCGCATCAACGTTCTCTCTACCTGGTACATGTGCAGCCGATAACCAGACTCCCTTTTCAATACAGAAATCCCAAATTTGTTTGGTTATCATGTTACAGTGTTTTGAGTGACTGGTACCCATTTTGTTAACACAGGCCACAGCTGTTGTATTGTCCATCATCATCCTAACATGGCGGCATATACTGGGTAACAGTGACTGCAGCCCAAACAAACCAGCTTTGAGCTCAAGCGCATTAATGCTCCTGCCTGTTTCTGTGACAAGCCAGTGGCCTCCTGTTTGTCCCCGGTCACATGAAGCTCCCCAGCCTAACAAAGACGCGTCCGAAAAAAATGGTGAAATCAGGCTCCCCATGCCTACTCTGAGCATCAATGTCATTGCTTGCTGAATTAATGTTCTCTTTCCCCCAGGAGATTTCAGCCAAAGCCATTTCCGACAACTGAATGTTTGCATCAAAATTTCCTTTACTCATTTTTAGCCCTTCAATTTTATCATTTTCCATATTCCTATACCATAATGGACCGTATTGTACACCTGGGAAGCTTGCAACTATTTGCCCTATGAACTTGGCGAGGAAGCGAATGGAACAAGAGCTCAGTGTAAGTAAGGATGCAGCTGTGTTGAAGATTTTTTCTTTTTTCTCTCTCATAAGAGTGACGGTCATGTCTACTGAACTTATTTCAAATCCCAGGTAGGTGATCACATGAGTAGGAGCTAGAACCGATTTTTCAGGATGAATAACAAATCCTAACTTCTCAAACAAACACAGTGATGCCTTCACATTCTGAACACACTCGAGTTCCGAGTCACCCATCAACAAAGTGTCGTCAATGAAGATGGTGGAGATGAAACCCCATCTATGAAGCTGAGCCATTACTGGCTTAAGCAGTTTGGTAAACAACCTTTACTGGCTTAAGCAGTTTGGTAAACAACCTTGGGCAGCAGGCCAGACCATTAGGAAAAGCGGTATGCTTGTACAACTGCCCTTTCCACTCAAATTTCTAAAAGATCTGAGATTTTTCAGTCATGTGCACTGAGTAGTAGGCGTCCCGTAGGTCTAATGAACAGAAAAAACAGTTTGGTGATACAAGTGTTAAGGCATGGTTCAGTGTTTCCATTTTAAAATGAAAGTTTTCAACACTGACATTAAACTTTTTCAGGTTCAGTATCACCCTGACCCTGTTGTCCTTTTTTGGTCTAATAAAAATAGGGGAGATGAATTCACCCTCTGTGTGACTGCAGGGGACGATGACACCCTTTCTCAGCAGTTCTTCAATTTCTACATCAATGGCCTGTGACTGTTCACGGGAGAAATGAGCTTGATGGATTTGACCTGATGGGGGTTCATCGAGTAACTGTATGTCAACACCTACAACCATCTTCAAAATTTCCTCCTCATGAGTTATTTCCTGCCACTGCGGTAAACAGTGCTGAATTTGGCCTGCTGCGAATTTAGATCACCTATCAGTTAGTCTAGTTTTGATGGCCTCAATGTTGCCGTAAAAGTCGCTTACCTCATCCATTAAATTCTCTGGCGAAACTGCCTCTCCCTGGGATGCAGCCACTGCTGCCTCTGGTGTTTCCCAAACCCTCTCTGGAATGTTGCTTGTTTCACACCCTGCCCCCTCTGGCTGTGATACCCTTTGAACGGAGTGCCGCTTTGAGTCATTTGACCTAAAAAAGGTCTGCCGTACGGTTGTCTTTTGTAGGGGTGGTGGCGTTGGCCGCTCGTGCTGGGTGTGCATTTGTTGCTGTGCTTATGAGCCTCTCGGGCTGATTTGATGGCCTTTTCAACATCCCCACTAAACAGTTTGTCTTTTACAGGGAGATCTTCGTTTTGACAAATGGAAACAATATCTTTTGGAAGCGCTGACGGAATCAAAAAATGTCTGCGGAGACTGATTTCCTGTTGTGCCATTCCAAGAATAGCAATCGCATCTCCCAAAGACGCGAGCGTCTGGTTTGCTCTGGTCAGCGCCCGTTCTGAAGCACTAGCTGCGTGGCCGCCGCCCGCTGCGTGTGCTGTACCATCGCTGATTTGACCTGCGAGGTC
>OY757542.1:460219-500219 GCA_963584105.1 Alviniconcha strummeri
ACACGCACACACGCACACACACACACACACACACACACACACACACACACACCCATAGTTAGTGCCTGTAGGCACACACACACCCCTAGTTAGTGCCTGTAGGCACACACACACACACCCCTAGTTAGTGCCTGTAGGCACCCCCCCTAGTTAGTGCCTGTAGGCACACCCCCCCCTAGTTAGTGCGGTAGGCACACACACACACGCACCCCTAGTTAGTACACAGGTACACACACACCCCTAGTTAGTGCCTGTAGGCACACCCACCCCCCTAGTTAGTACACAGGTACACACACACACCCCTAGTTAGTGCCTGTAGGCACACACACACACACCTAGTTAGTGCCTGTAGGCACCCCCCCCCCCCCCCATAGTTAGTGCCTATAGGCACACACACACACACACCCTAGTTAGTGCTTGTAGGCACCTCCCCCACCCCACCCCCCAGTTAGTGCCTCTAAGCAGACACACACACACACCCCTAGTTAGTGCGGTAGGCACACACACACACACACACACCCCTAGTTAGTGCCTGTAGGCACACACACCCCCTCCTAGTTAGTGCGGTAGGCACACACACACACACACACACACACACCCCTAGTTAGTGCGGTAGGCACACACACACACACACCCTAGTTAGTGCCTGTAGGCACACACACACACATCCTAGTTAGTGCGGTAGGTACACACACACCCTAGTTAGTACGGTAGGCACACACACACACACCCCTAGTAAGTGCCTGTAGGCACACACACTCACACACCCCTAGTTAGTGCGGTAGGCACACACACACACAACACCCTAATTAGTGCGGTAGGCACACCCCCCCCCCCAGTTAGTGCCTGTAGGCACACACACACACCCCTAGTTAGTGGCGGTAGGCACACACACACCCCTAGTTAGTGCGGTAGGCACACACACACCCCTAGTTAGTGCCTGTAGGCGCACACACACACCCCTAGTTAGTGCCTGTAGGCACACACACACACACACACACACACACACACACACACACACACACACACACACACACACCCTAATTAGTGCCTGTAGGCACACACACACACACCCCTCTAGTTAGTGGCGGTAGGCACACACACACACACCCCTAGTTAGTGCGGTAGGCACACACACACACCCCTAGTTAGTGCCTGTAGGCGCACCCCCCCCCCTAGTTAGTGCCTGTAGGCACCCCCCCTAGTTAGTGCGGTAGGCACACACACACACACACCCCTAGTTAGTGCGGTATGCACACACACACAGACACCCCCCCCCCCCCCCCAGTTAGTGCCTGTAGGCACACACCCACCCCCCTAGTTAGTGCGGTAGGCACACACACACACACACACCCCCCTAGTTAGTGCGGTAGGCACACCACACACACACACACACCTAGTTAGTGCGGTAGGCACCCCCCCACCCCCCCCTAGTTAGTGCCTGTAAGCACACTCACACACACACACACATACACACACACACCCCCCTAGTTAGTGCCGGTAGGCACACACACACACACCCCGCTAGTTAGTGCGGTAGGCACACACACACACACACACACACACACCCCTAGTTAGTGCCTGTAGCCACACACACACACACACACCCCTAGTTACTGCCTGTATGCACCCCACCCCCCCACCTAGTTAGTGCCTGTAGGCACACCCCCCCCCCTAGTTAGTGCCTGTAGGCACCCCCCCCTAGTTAGTGCCTGTAGGCACACACACACACACCCCTAGTTAGTGCCTATAGGCAGACACACACACACACCCCTAGTTAGTGCCTGTAGGCACACACACACACACATCCCTAGTTAGTGCCTATAGGCACACACACACACACACCCCTAGTTAGTGCCTGTAGGCACACCCCCACACACACCCCTAGTTAGTGCCTGTAGGCACACACCCACACACACCCCTAGTTAGTGCCTGTAGGCACCCCCCCCCCTAGTTAGTGCCTGTAGGCACACACACACACCACCACCACCCTAGTTAGTGCGGTAGGCACACACACACACCCCTAGTTAGTGCCTGTAGGCACACACACACCCCTAGTTAGTGCCTGTAGGCACACCCCCCTCAGTTAGTGCGGTAGGCACACACACACGCACACACGCACACACACACACACACACACACACACACACACACACACCCATAGTTAGTGCCTGTAGGCACACACACACCCCTAGTTAGTGCCTGTAGGCACACACACACACACCCCTAGTTAGTGCCTGTAGGCACCCCCCCTAGTTAGTGCCTGTAGGCACACCCCCCCCTAGTTAGTGCGGTAGGCACACACACACACGCACCCCTAGTTAGTACACAGGTACACACACACCCCTAGTTAGTGCCTGTAGGCACACCCACCCCCCTAGTTAGTACACAGGTACACACACACACACCCCTAGTTAGTGCCTGTAGGCACACACACACACACCTAGTTAGTGCCTGTAGGCACCCCCCCCCCCCCCCCATAGTTAGTGCCTATAGGCACACACACACACACACCCTAGTTAGTGCTTGTAGGCACCTCCCCCACCCCACCCCCCAGTTAGTGCCTCTAAGCAGACACACACACACACCCCTAGTTAGTGCGGTAGGCACACACACACACACACACACCCCTAGTTAGTGCCTGTAGGCACACACACCCCCTCCTAGTTAGTGCGGTAGGCACACACACACACACACACACACACACCCCTAGTTAGTGCGGTAGGCACACACACACACACACCCTAGTTAGTGCCTGTAGGCACACACACACACATCCTAGTTAGTGCGGTAGGTACACACACCCCTAGTTAGTACGGTAGGCACACACACACACACCCCTAGTAAGTGCCTGTAGGCACACACACTCACACACCCCTAGTTAGTGCGGTAGGCACACACACACACACACCCTAATTAGTGCGGTAGGCACACCCCCCCCCCCAGTTAGTGCCTGTAGGCACACACACACACCCCTAGTTAGTGGCGGTAGGCACACACACACCCCTAGTTAGTGCGGTAGGCACACACACACCCCTAGTTAGTGCCTGTAGGCGCACACACACACCCCTAGTTAGTGCCTGTAGGCACACACACACACCCCTAGTTAGTGCGGTAGGCACACACACACACACCTCTAGTTAGTGCGGTATGCACACACACAGACCCCCCCCCCCCCCAGTTAGTGCCTGTAGGCACCCCCCCCCCCCCCAGTTAGTGCCTGTAGGCACACACACACCCCTAGTTAGTGCGGTAGGCATACACACACCCCTAGTTAGTGCGGTAGGCACACACACACACACCCTCTAGTTAGTGCGGTAGGCACCCCCCCTAGTTAGTGCCTGTAGGCACACACACACACACACACACACACACACACACACACACACACACACCCCTAGTTAGTGCCGGTAGGCACACACACCCCGCTAGTTAGTGCGGTAGGCACACACACACACACACCCCTTGTTAGTGCCTGTAGGCACACACACACACACCCCTAGTTAGTGCCTGTAGGCACACACACACCCCTAGTTAGTGCCTGTAGGCACACACACACACACACACCCTGTAGGGTGACACACCCCTAGTTAGTGCCTGTAGGCACCCCACCCCCCTAGTTAGTACACAGGTACACACACACACCCCTAGTTAGTGCCTGTAGGCACCCCCCCCCCCCAGTTAGTGCCTGTACGCACACACCCCTCTAGCTAGTGCCTGTAGGTACGCACCCCCCCCCCTAGTTAGTGCCTGTAGGCACACACACACCCTTAATTAGTGCGGTAGGCACACCCCACCCACCCCTCCCCCACCTAGTTAGTGCCTGTAGGCACACACACCCCCCCTAGTTAGTGCGGTAGGCACACACACACACACACCCCTAGCTAGTGCGATAGGCACCCCCCCTAGTTAGTGCCTGTAGGCACACACACACACCCCTAGTTAGTGCTTGTAGGCACCCCCCCCTAGTTAGTGCCTGTAGGCACACACACACACACCCCTAGTTAGTGCCTGTAGGCACACACACACCCCCTAGTTAGTGCCGTAGGCACCCCCCCCCTAGTTAGTGCCTGTAGGTACACATACACACACCCCTAGTTAGTGCCTGTAGGCACACCCCCCCCCCCTAGTTAGTGCCTGTAGACACCCCCCCCCTAGTTAGTGACTGTAGGCACACAACCCCTAGTTAGTGCCTGTAGGCACACACACACCCCCCTAGTTAGTGCGGTAGGCACACACATACACACACCCCTAGTTAGTGCCTGTAGGCACACACACACACACACCTAGTTAGTGCCTGTAGGTACACACACACACACACCCCTAGTTAGTGCGGTAGGCACCCCCCCCTTGTTAGTGCCTGTAGGCACACCCCCCTAGTTAGTGCGGTAGGCACACACACACCCGCCCCCCCCCCCCTAGTTAGTGCCTGCAGGCACCCCCCCACCTAGTTAGTGCCTGTAGGCACACACACACACACCCCCCCTAGTTAGTGCCTGTAGGCACACACACACACACACACCCCTAGTTAGTGCCTGTAGGCACACACACATACACCCCTAGTTAGTGCCTTAGGCACACACACACACACCCCTAGTTAGTGCCTGTAGGCACACACACACACACACACACACACACACACACACACACACACACACACACACACACACACACACACACACACACACACACACACCCCCCTAGTTAGTGCCGGTAGGCACACACACACCCCGCTAGTTGCTAGTTAGTGCGGTAGGCACACACACACACACCCCTTGTTAGTGCCTGTAGGCACACACACACACACACCCCTAGTTAGTGCCTGTAGGCACACACACACCCCTAGTTAGTGCCTGTAGGCACACACACACACACACACACACACACCCTGTAGGGTGACACACCCCTAGTTAGTGCCTGTAGGCACCCCCCCCCCCTAGTTAGTACACAGGTACACACACACACTCCGAACACCGCTTTCCGGCACCTGCCTCCTGACCGTGTCAGTGGACAGCTGCATGGAGATAAAGAGTGATGTGGTGTGATTTTGACCCTCACCAGATTTGTATCTCTGAAGAGCTGTTTTTAAGAATTTACAGATGAAACAAAAGTCACAGGAAAATGCTGTTAAAAGTAAACAATTATCAGTGTTGGGACAATGAAACAAAAGCTGCTTTCAAGCCAAGCATACAGTTCTGTATAACAAAAAATGGTTTTTATACTTGTTCCAACAGCAATCCCCGACTTATCCCAACCAAGCAACAAAACATGCTTAAAAAATATATATACAGAACACAAAAATCATTAACCATACATTACATGTATAGACAGATCTCCCAATCACTACTGAAGTTTGCTTTTCTTTTTGTTATTGTTAACTAGCATAGATTTACTCTGTGTATACATGTATATTTATATATCTTCTTCTGTTTTTATAATTTTTTTAGGGGTGAGCATTTCCGGACAGCATTTGGACGAATTCATACACTGCCCACCTTCTTCGACTGTCCAGTCATTGCTTTGAGTGCAACCTTGACTAAAGCACTATGGGCAAGCTTGCCCAAACAGCTTGGACTACGCAGACCAAAGCAGATTGCTGAAAACCCAGACAAACCAAACATCAAACTTGTTAGGCGGAAAAAACCATCAAACAAAAATATCCACGAGTGCAGTGAAGCAGTCTACTTGCCATTGCTGCACAAGCTCAAAGAGGCTGGAGACAGATTCCCTGTAACACTGTGCTATATGCCTTTAGACTGGTGTTCAAATGCACAGATGGAAGCGATTGAAATCTTTGGTCCACCAGATTTGTTTACCACCAATTATGCCATTTTCTTCTCCACACAGGACCAGAGCATCATCAGCCATGTGCTTACAGAGCTACAGAAAGAGTCTCCAGTCATCAGGCTCGTATTCTGCAGTGCTGCAATGGGAATGGGGTTTGATTCTCCCTCCATAACACAGATCATACATGCAAAACCTCCAAGAACCATGATCGACTTTCTCCAGCAAATTGGCAGAGCAGGACGTCAACAGCAAGATTCACTGTCTGTTGTGCATTTCAATGCCAATGACATTGCCCCTAATGTGTGTCTAGATAACAGCATCAGGGAGTACTGTTTGACACAGGACTGTTTGCGCCTAACACTGCTTTGTGCCTTTGGGTTTGACAAACCAGTCACCAAACAGCCTGGTTGCAAGTGTTGCATGAACTGTGCCAGACGCTGTAAATGTGGCAAATGCACAGCTGATGTGTAGACAAGCAAAGGTAAAGGTACTAGCTTGAATGCAAAACATATTTGTAAGAGCTCAAGTATCTGATCCCATTGTAGTCACCCACAATACCTACTCACTAAATTCTATCCAATCAGTATGGCTTAAATTAAATAAGTTTTTGTAGCTACCCTCTAAAAAAAAAAGTGATTTGAGAAGGGTACTTGTGTTTACCTTCTTGTCTGAGCTGTAATCACAATAACAGCAAGAAGAACATCTGATCATAACAACAAGAAGTTGAAGAACATCAGTTGAAAATGAAGTGTCTGTTCCCTATTGATGTATTATGACACAAAAGTTAGACCATGACCAAGTTACTTCATACATTTTGCATGCAAGTTGCAAAACTACATTGTAAATTATACAGTATGTACGGCTACTGAAATGTTCAGCACAATGCACCACAAGTAAATCCTGTTCCAAGACATGCTTTGGAAGGTGTTGCATTTTTTATGTGCTATTTATGCATGTGCACCAAAGTGCCACTTTTATCAACACACTGGCAACAGTGGCAGTCTCATTTTCTGATTTGTGTACTGGACTGAATCTAGATCTCTGGCAAAGTATCACAGTCTACATCATCTGGTATTGTGTCTGCGGGATCTGCAGGATCCTCATCGGTTTCAACAGTGTGTATTCCACGGGTCAGCCTTTGGAGCACATTTGCTATGTCCACTTTCAGGTCGTCCATGTTGACCCTGGTAAAGGGGGAGGCAGGGATGTTGAAAGAGCAGTTGTCTCGTCCTGCCTGCCATTGGAAGGGTTGTAACTGCCGGAGAGTGTCTTTCACTTTCTGTTCATCAGCTGTTTGAATGATGGTGGAGTGTTTCCCTGATCGTGTCTGCACTTTAAGAGCTGTGTTAAAAGACTTACAAACATCAACAACTGTGTCTGCTGCCATGGTGACCCTTTGGATGGCCTTTTCTGTCTTGTTTGCTCCAAGACCTTTGATAAGATCTTTCCTGTTCCTGATGGAATGCTCCATTATAAGGTCTGTCTCAACATTTGCACCCACTCCTCCATGCTTGTTGGTGAAGCTTCCTTCCAGAATACGGAGTTGCATTCGAGGGGAACATGTAACTTCTGTCTTCAGCAAAAGATCCAGACACTCCACAAAGTACTTTGACAGTTTGGAGTGTCCATAAAAGAATGGGATGTTTGCTTTTAGAGACAGCGAAGTCCGGGCAAAATCTCCCTCCTTTGCCATGTCATTCAGGTGCAGAAGGTGAAGAGCCCAGTGGCACAAGTTGCAGCCATAATCAGATATGCTGTTATCAGGTGGGTTGGGGGGTTCATCTCCAGTGTAGCAAGCATATTTGAATCTCTTCAAGTGATTGATGAGAATGCGGTCTGCCAGCTTCTCTTGCATGGTTGTTGACTGGGCACACACTGTTGTTGGAACACCCGAAGGCCATGAATCGTAGCCTTCCATGTTAAAACTTGTCAACACCTGCTCCATCAGATAGAATTCTCCTACCAATAGCAGCAACTGCTCGTGAGCACGGTAGTTGGATTTTACTTTGCTGTTGACATAGGATGTCCGCAGGAGGTTCTTGAAATACTGGAGACTCCCCTTGTCACGAGCAGAGCCTGGTTTCCAGAGCAGCTTGTAGGCTTTCTGGAGAAGAGAACAGTGTGTCCACAGATGACATGATAATCATATTATATACTCTCAAGCTAAATAAATGTAAGAGATTGCATTTACTTCAGATATTTATTGCTTTTCACTTCATACTACATGAAATGCTTATTTTACTACTCAAAATATTGGCTGAGATCATGTCTGTCATATTCAGTTTTTTTGCTATTTCAGCTTCACTAATGTATAGATCTATCTTCTATTAACTTCCGCTTAAGATCCAGCTATCACCATCATGCTTCATGTACACACTGAACTGTTTTGTTTAATCATGCCCGCAAGATACTGATAGTTATAGGTTTTTGTTTTAATCAACAAGACAATAAAGTAAAATCAACTTGCAACCAGTGCAAGGTTTCCAAGATGGCTGATCGTGAAATAGCCATTGTGTGTGCACTGGCATATTTTTGGTGGTTGTTTTTGTACAGTACAGTTTTATACTTACCTGTTATATATTATTGCAATGCTTTTGCATTTTAGCATAGTTATTTTGGTCACTGTTTTATTTGTACCTGTTTTACTAATATTATTGCAATGTGCCTATGTTTTAGCATAGTTATTTTGTTCACTGTTTTATAAGTAATAATTAAAGTATTTATAAAGTGCAAAATCTTGTCTATAGACTATTCTAAATGCACACACATACACATGCACATAAATATGCACCCACACACACAAGCATTCTGACTATACAAAACTTAATTTGCAAGGTTAAAATGGTATCTATTTTATATCATAATCATTATAGCAATGTATTAAGTCGGTTTAACTGATATATGTATGTAAATAAGCACATTAAGCTCGCTTAGTGGGGAATAGTGCTATAGAAAATTTATGTATTACCAATGTAATTATTGTCAAGCCATGACATTGGTTACAATCACTGCTATCACTGGCTGGCTGACCCATTTCTCTCCCGAGTCAAAAGTAAAATATACATCAACTCAAACAAAAATTTAAGAACAAAAATACCATTACAAATAAACAACACATTACCTCCAAGAAGTCTTGCTTGGCATGCCAGAGAGTGCAGACAATTGGTCCAACATCAGCAAAACGACCTTCTGGTGTTGGGGCCATGATTCGTAGTGACTTTGCCCCTTGCAGCCGTACCCGTGTTAGTTGATCACCAAAGAATGGAACAGGGTTCTTTGCTAGCTGCTCTGGTACACCTGTAATGATTTTACAGCATAGTCAATGAAGGGGGAAAATTAACATAAAATCAATTATTAAAAAAAAAGGGGTTTTATTTTATATTTACTCAAACAGTGAAAGCTGAAAAATGTTGCTTTTAAACTTAAAGTGATAAACAATCAGTTTCTCCAAACAAATACTGGGAATTTTAACCTGACAATAAGCTTCAACACTGCTTATTACACTTACAGTTACAAAATGTAAAAAATTACTAAAAGCAATGTTACTATAATACTTCGCAATTCTAGGTTCAACTTCCACTGTTATACACAGCATGAAGCAACGCCTACTCAGAAATCGGCCCGGAAGTGCACTGTGACCTCTCACGACTTCTTGCACGAAAGATTACTAAGCGCATTCATTCTAGCAAAGCAGCTTCGCTCAATAGTTAAACTTATAAAAGATTGTAAAATTATGTAATAAGTCAGAAACAATTAGTAAAAAAAAAGAAAGTGAAAAAAGGCAGAAGTTTTCATCTGTTAAAAAAGAAAAGAAAATCATAACAAACCTTTAAAGCATTCAGTCAGCATGCACTGAGCTTCCTGAAGGATACCGACACAGTCTTCGTATTTCTTTTCATCCTTCAAAATCAGCTTCTGGGGAATGATGGTTGACTTCTTTGAAGTGATGTGGGCATACTGGTGGGGAATATGGTGGGGAAGAATGTTTTCCAGCCACTTGAATGCTGGAAGGTTCTTCACCATCAGCCTACCTAGCATGACTTTGTAGGAGGACAGTAAAGACTGTCTTTCCTGTGAATTTAACAGGAAGTTTTCGGGATTGAGTCTGCCAGCAGTAACAGCTGGTGTGTTTGTGGCATCAGTTGCCAGCATTTCAGCTGATAAGCGGGAGAATATCAACAGAAGACCAAAGAAATGGCAGTCTTTTACCTGATGCTGGCCTGTAACGTGGCGTGGCTGAATGCGAAAGTCACAATTATCGCCAACTAAATTACAAAGGCAGCATGAGCTAGCCATTTCCTTGGCCTTCTGACTCGTCATCTCCTCACACTCCTCCAGTATTCTTAACTTTGAAGTTGGTGAGAGTGTGAGTGCCAGTTTATTCAATGTCAGCAAACACTGAAACAAACAAATCAAACATTAATGAACCTCATCCTCCCCTTTTTCTTCTTTCTTCACCACTCTTCATCTTATTAATCCATTCAAAGAAACATGTTGCCTTACAGTTACACTTACAAGTTGTGTACAAATTACAATTACCAACCCAGTTTCCAGTTGTTGTTTTTTCCTGTAAATATCAGAAATTAAACATCCCAGAACCAAAAAGAACAAAATAAGTATGAGTAAAATCTTATAAAATTAAAAACAGCACTCAGTTTTAACAGGCCAAAAGCACATTCACACATTTTCTTATTTTTTTTATGACAACATTAACATTGCTTGGAACTCACCTTTTTTGTGTGTGTGCAATAACTGATTTTGATAACATCTGAAAAATTTATACAATTCAACCAAATAACTTTTAATAAGTGTGGTTTGTGCTTCCCAAAGTCTACTAGTTCTAATCTACAGTCTACTAATAAGTGTCACACACTAGCCACCATTTACATTGTTGAAAGTACTTACTAACTTAGTGATGTGTAAGTTGTATAAAATTGCTTGTAATTGGAAATGTCAGCAGTTATTAACTATTGGGAATTTGTTTAAACTTTTTTTACTCAGATTAAAAACAACAACATACCTGTTCATTGGCAGCTCCTTTTGTCATCACAAGGGTAAGAGTCCGCTGGAATGCAGACAAGTGCATGTTGCGAAGAAACAACAACACTCCATATATCATTGACAGTGGTCCAAGTAGTCGCTCTCCTTGGTCTTCAAACTGGGGTGTTGCCACCGTGACAAGCACTTCGTACAGGAAAGGGCATCTGCACACACACCCAGAGCAATGACATTAAACATGGTACCACTGAAAAATTAATGATGAATTGCATACAATTACAAGAAATGTACAATTACATGCAAATGATGATGTGTCAGTTCTTTCTCTTAATTTGTTCATTTTGGCAAATCTGTATGCTCAGTATATATCATATGCTTTAGAATAAGTGATTCATTCATAAATCCTTTGTAAACAATGCCATTCAATGGTGACAATTTTTAAATACAATGTTTCTTTATTAATTTGATCCATGATTGTGTATGCTACATCTGAAACAAAATATTACTCCATAATTATTCCATTTGGCAATCTTCAAATTTATTGGATCATATTCATAATACTCACATAACAATTGTAAACTATTAATTTAACGCTAGGACTCAGTGTATCCTGCCCCCACCCCCCATACACGTTGTACCATTACTTTGCTATACTATAAGAAAAAGTATAACTTGTAAAATATCAATTTCACATCACTTTTGTTAGCTGAAGTAAATTGTCAGCACTCACCGCAATTTCATTTCTGCATGACAAGTTGGTATGAAGTCCACAGCCTTCAGATGCTCCACTGAGCGGTGTGTCCGTAGGCAGGACGGTCGACTGAGACTGGCCAGTTCAGTGCAGTGTGCCTGAAGCTCCTCAAGAAGTTTGTTCCTCATGCCATGGACAATTTGCGGAATCACCATGAACACGAGGAGAAGGGAATCTACACTCACTTCAGGCTGAGCCAACGCAGACAAAATCATTTTCACTTGATTTGTTTGAAGTTTGTTTGGTGCTAGTGGTACTGGTAGTGAGGAAGACAGCCGGGTCTGGGCTGATATGGGTGTTACATTTTCTTTACCCGTCGCGCGAGGTGTTGAACGAACGACGGGGGACGCAATCTGAAGAGTTTGCATCAGCACACATGATGACGAGTTAGGCTGTGATGCTGACAGCGGGCTCAATTCCGAGTCCGAATCCAAAGATTCCAAGGAACATGAATTTAATAAAACTGCATCACAATGAGTGTGAATGTTAGGCCGCGGCGGGCTGAATAACCTTTTACGCTGTTTTAGTTTTTTCACAACCTTTCTGGATCCGTCTTTTAACTCGACTGGAGTCCTTGATAAGCGTTTGGAATTTCGCGCACAACTGTGCTTCAAATGGTCCACGAACGCGTGGCTGGAAACTAACTGATTCACACACAATCGGCAAATACCAATGTTACTCTCCTCTATATTCTCTCGTACGCTTTTGTTACATAATTGTTCTACCTTCTCCCCTAAAGCTTGCTTCCTCCACGCTGCACCAGAGGTCTGTATTACTCTATTTACACTATCTTTCAAACAAATGCAACACTCTGGTATCTTCTCTGGTGTCAAAAGCAGCGCCATTTGTGCCGACGAAGGACGCACGTAAACATTGGGTGCGTCCGCTATGACGAAATAGTTCCGTCGCGATTCGAAAGATTATCGTATTATTTGTGCTGGTGTAAACTATATTGGCGGCTATGAATGACACGCCTTGATGTATTTGAGTTGTTTGTTACAAACTTACTACTGTTTGAGCACCAACGAAAAACTTCTCGTTAGCTGACAGTTTTCAGGAACCTATGACGTAATTATAAACGGCAGTGGTTGAAGGAAGTATGTCGTAAACCACTGTTTGGAGTTTGGTACACACACACACCCCTAGTTAGTGCCTGTAGGCACCCCCCCCCCTAGTTAGTGCCTGTAGGCACCCCCCCCCCCCCTAGCTAGTGCCTGTAGGTACGCACCCCCCCCCCCCCCTAGTTAGTGCCTATAGGCACACACACACACACACCCCTAATTAGTGCGGTAGGCACACCCCACCCACCCACCCTAGTTAGTGCCTGTAGGCACCCCCCCCCCCCCACCTAGTTAGTGCCTGTAGGCACACACACACACACACACCCCTAGTTAGTGCGGTAGGCACACACACACACACACACATCCTAGCTAGTGCGATAGGCACCCCCCCTATATAGTGCCTGTAGGCACACCCCCACCCCCCTAGTTAGTGCTTGTAGGCACCCCCCCTAGTTAGTGCCTGTAGGCACACACACACACACACCCCTAGTTAGTGCCTGTAGGCACCCCCCCCTAGTTAGTGCCGTAGGCACCCCCCCCCCCTAGTTAGTGCCTGTAGGTACACATACACACACCCCTAGTTAGTGCCTGTAGGCACCCCCCCCCCCCCCTAGTTAGTGCCTGTAGACACCCCACCCCCCTAGTTAGTGACTGTAGGCACACACACCCCTAGTTAGTGCCTGTAGGCACACACACACCCCTAGTTAGTGCGGTAGGCACACACATACACACACCCCTAGTTAGTGCCTGTAGGCACACACACACACACACACACACACACACACACACACACCTAGTTAGTGCCTGTAGGCACACACACACACACACCCCTAGTTAGTGCGGTAGGCACCCCCCCCCCCTTGTTAGTGCCTGTAGGCACACACACCCTAGTTAGTGCGGTAGGCACACACACACCCGCCCCCCCCCCCTAGTTAGTGCCTGCAGGCACCCCCCCCCCACCTAGTTAGTGCCTGTAGGCACACACACACACACCCCTAGTTAGTGCCTGTAGGCACACACACACACACACACCCCTAGTTAGTGCCTGTAGGCACACACACATACACCCCTAGTTAGTGCCTTAGGCACACACACACACACACCCCTAGTTAGTGCCTGTAGGCACACACACACACACACACACACACACACACACACACACACACACACACACACACACACACACACACACACACACACACACCCCTAGTTAGTGCCTGTAGGCACACACACACACACCTAGTTAGTGCCTGTAGGCACACACACACACACACCCCTAGTTAGTGTCGGTAGGCACACACACACCCACACCCCTAGTTAGTGCCTGTAGGCATCCCCCCCCCCTAGTTAGTGCCTGTAGGCACACACACACACACACACACACACACACACCCCTAGTTAGTGCTTGTAGGCCCCCCCCCCCTAGTTAGTGCCTGTAGGCACACACACACATCCCTAGTTAGTGCCTGTAGGCACCCCCCCCCCCCCCCCAGTTAGTGCCTGTAGGCACACACACACACACACACACACACACACACACACACACACACACACACACACACACACACACACACACACACACACACACCCCTAGTTAGTGCCTGTAGGCACACACACACACCCCTAGTTAGTGGCGGTAGGCACACACACACACCCCTAGTGAGTGCCGGCAGGCACACACACACTCACACACCCCTAGTTAGTGCCTGTAGGCACACACACACACGCACCCCCCTAGTTAGTGCCTGTAGGCACCACACACACACCCCTAGTTAGTGCCTGTAGGCACCCCCCCCCTAGTTAGTGCCTGTAGGCACACACACACACACACACACACACACACACACACACCCCTAGTTAGTGCGGTAGGCAAGCCCGGTCATGGCAGTGTTTGAACAGTTACCTCCCGATTGTTTTTTTTTTTTTTAATGAACGCTTGTTGAGCGTCTCCTCTGGAGATGAGCCCTAAGCGCTTCACACGGCAACTGTAGCGCTGTTCTCCGCCTCTGCGCTCTAGTCGTACGCGACTCTCAATGAGTGACTGTAGCGTTACACAGCGCGTGTTGAATATCCACCGTGTGGTTTTTGTAACACATAGTGAAGACAAGAGGACGTTTGAAAGACACGGACACAGACTGTACAGTTTCCAAATACATTTGATCAATAAAACCGAACCGTACACGCAGCGTTGACCCCGCTCTAACAGCAGGGCCCGATGCAGGTTCGAGCCTGGACAATCAGCAGCGACAGGGCAGCGGCTGGTTACTGTCTGTGTCAGTGCCGAGACAAAGTCTGAAGATCCGCTCCCACTGCCAACTGTCTTATTCTAGAAACACCCGACGAAAGCAAAGTCCTTTTGTCACGTGATACACCGTCCCGCTCCATATATGGTGATGTCCAGCGAAGTGAAAGAATAGAAATAGTAACCGAGCCACAGCCTAGCTGCTGTCCCGCTCCATATGTGGTGATGTCCAGCGAAGTGAAAGAATAGAAATAGTAACTGACCGCAGGCCACATGAGGACATGCTCACATGGCAGGGTCCGAGTCAAAACCGTGGTTACTAAAATATGAACATCAGTGAGTGAGCGTGGAAGGATGTAAGTCAGAGTCATGGTGTCTTGATGACCGCCTTCACTCTGACTGACAGCCTGCCACGCTCACTCGGTAACCATGGTTACTGGATTATGAACATCACCGAAAGACAATTAAGCCAGTGGGAAAATCGATGTCTCTGCCACGCTTACGCCCTTTGTGTCCAGGTGTAAGGCGGTCAAAAGCATGGCTTATACTCAAATATAAAAGACACAGAGAAACAATTAAGCCAGGCGAAAAATCGATGTCTCCGCCACGCCTGGTCGACAGCAGCCTTTTGTGTCCAGGTGTGGCTTCTTCCCTCCAGGTCTGGGCAGTTCGATGACCACTATCGTGACGAGACGACCGCTGTGTAATCGGTCGGGTTCGCGTGCGAAACAGTAAAAGAACTCGGCAGTACATCGAAACAGTGTTCAGTAATAATTCGCTTTTTGTGTTACACTACAGCGATATTTGGTTGTTACTGCTGCCCAAGCTCTCTGTGCACCATACAACCGTGCATCAGTTACAGCGTCACTGAGATTTGTCCAAACTACCAACGTAGAATGCGTGTTTGTTTAGCCGTAACCTGCCACCTGCACTTTTGGCAGAATGAGCGGTATCTTTTACGTGCTACTGCGGTAACACGGCGGTAGAATGGATACCAAAATAAAAATCAGCACAGAAGAAAATTCTCCCGCCGCTCCTGTCGGGACTCGAACCCGAGACCTTTCGATCACGTGACGAGTCCGTGGCTCTACCACTGAGCCACTCCCGCTCCCCATTCATGTATCAGGCCAAAATGCCCGTAAACATGCTGATGTGTAAAATCTCGAACACTGCATATTTACTAAAAAGCTTTTAGAGAGAGAGACAGAGAGAACTCAAACTCAAAAAATTTAAATGCTCAAAGATATCAGAGAGAGAGAGAGAGAGAGAGAGAGAGAGAGAGAGAGAGAGAGAGAGAGAGAGAGAGAGAGAGAGAGAGAGAGAGAGAGAGAATTCTGGTGTGATGTGCTAGAAATGGAATGGAGGCAATGCAGATGTTTCGTGTGTAGATCTTATGTCTACTACTTAGGCATAGACAATCGTCTGTTGAAAATGACATGTGCAGACTAATCTAGGGAGACATATGGTAATCTAACTTGTACTGTTGTTGGAATAAAGCTGAGTTTAACTGATTGGACTGTCTGTGTGTTTGGATTCTCTAACTGAATATGCTTAACAAGTTATTATTTATTGCTATTTTTCAAGCAGTACGCTCTTTTAGCAAGTGATCAGTGTATTAGCGACAATCAGGGGACCTAATTATGTTCCGTCTTTTTTTTTTTTTCTTTTTTTTTAAGTAATCCTTTAGTCGACCGTTGATCGACTAATAATGATAATCACTAAAGTATTTATACAGCGCCAGACCCTGTCCGGAAAAACTGTTTTAAGCGTGTACACGCACACACAGGACTTCACGTTTAAATACTGTTGGGATTGTGCCTGAGAGTAATGATTCATTTACAACATGGGTAAGCGCTAGTGTTCACAGGGACAAAAACGAACACTATGGGGCAAATGGATGTTTGTCGTCACGCATGACAGGTCACCAACACAGGCGTGATTGAGGCAAAGCCGTCAGAACAGCTCCCGTTTTATTTCCAATCAGTATAAATAGTCACCAACACAGGCGTGATTGAGGTGAGCCGGCGTGGCCTAGCGGTAAGGCGTTAGGCTGGTAAGCGGAAGGACCTCGGTTCGATACCGCTTCGGCTCTCCTTTCTCATCAAAAAAAAGGTTGTGGTTTGTGGACACTGTCTTGTGACTTTGTCCATCACTTCCTACTGAAACATTAAAATGGCTCTCATCGCTTCCCATCTTAATGCAGGAATCATTCTGGTGGTGACAGTGTTGCGATAGGTATATAGTCTCCCTCTCCCCCAACCTCCATGCCCCCTTCCCCCCCTTCTCCCCGTCCCTAATAAGCCTTATGGTTTCTGTGGACGTTAAGCACCATGTTTACTTACTTACGTGATTGAGGCAGAGCCGTTAGAACAGCTCCCGTTTTATTTCCAATCAGTATACATAGTTCTAGCAGTCAACCCGCGAAATGCATGTGTATCGTCACACACAGTTTTATATCTATATATCTCAGCTCAAGGCCCGCACAAAACTGACAAGATGCTACAATACAAAATAAAGGTGAACAACTTATGCATATATTCGTTTCATAACCTACAAAGCCCCAGGCAAGCGCAGCCTGACAAAAACTCGTCATATGTTATTATAATGGCCTTTTTCTTCCTTCTCTGGCTGCACTTCTCATGCTTTTAGTGCATGCTGGGTGATCTTTGACGTGCGTATGTAATCTTTTTTGCCTGTGCATACACACGGGGGACCCCGGGTTATAGTCTAATCTCAAGGATTAACAGTCACATGACTGTTCATGAGTTTCGGAACGCAAACAAAGCAACAAAAGCTGTTTTGAGAAAATTGATCTTTATTCGTCATCTGTGTCATTGCGGTCACATTGTCCAAGACCCATTGACCGCAGCACAGCCTTTTGAGTCACCGAGTCAACTCGCTCAGTCTTTTGAGTCAGCTCGCTCAGCCATTTGAGTTAACTCGCTCAGCCTTTTGAGTTAACTCGCTCAGCCTTTTGAGTCAACTCACCCAGTCCTTTGAGCCATCTTGCCCTGGCCAGTCCAGCAGTACACACCCCCTCACCGAAGGTTCACCTGGCCATCCTAACAGTACACACCCACTCACCAAGGGTTCACCTGGCCATCTTAACAGTACACACCCACTCACCAAGGGTTCACCTGGCCATCCTAACAGTACACAGCCGCTCACCAAGGGTTCACCTGGCCAGTCCAACATACCCACTCACTGATGGTTCACCTGGCCAGTCCATCAGTACAATGAAGGTACACCTGGCCAGTCCAATACTACAATGAGGGTACACCTGCCCAGTCCACCAGTACATACCCACTCACTGAGGGTACACCTGAACAGTCCAACAGTACATTCCCACTCACTGAGGGTACACCTGAACAGTCCAACAGAACATACCCATTCACTGAGGGTACACCTGGCCAGTCCAACAGTATATACCCACTCACTGAGTGTACGCCTAACCAGTCCAACACTATGTATCCACTCACTGTGGGTACACCTGGCATGTCCAACAGTACATACCTACTCACTGATGGTACACTTGGCCAGTCCAGCAGTACATACCCGCTTACTGAGGGTACACATGGCCAATCCAACAGTACACTGAGGGTACACCTGGCCAGTCCACCAGTACAATAAGGGTACACTTGGCCAGTCCAACAGTACATACGCACTCACTGAGGGTACACCTGGCCAGTCCAACAGTACATACGCACTCATTGAGGGTACACATAGCCAGCCCAAAAGTACAATCAGGGTTCACCTGCCCAATCCAACAGCACATACCAGCTCACTGAGGGTATACCTGGCCAGTCCAGTTGTTTATACCCGCTCACCGAGGGTGTACCTGGCCAATCCAACAATACACTGAGGGTATACCTGGCCAGTCCAATTGTACGTACACACTCACAGTTCAACAGTACAACACAGTACAACACTCACCTCAGTAGGTAGTTACGGTTGGTTTGGCTAGGTGAGCCCTCAGTGAGTAGTTACGGTTGGTTTGGCTAGGTGAGCCCTCAGTGAGTAGTTACGGTTGGTTTGGCTAGGTGAGCCCTCAGTATGTCAGGACTGATGGACTGGCCCGGTGAGCTCTTAGTGAGCGCTTGATCGCCATGACACGCTGAGGTGTTCAAAAGGTCTGTTAGAATTTTGGAAGTACAAGCGATTTTTTTTAATTAATTTTTTTAATCCCTCCAAAAACATTGTCGTATTTTTGATGTGATTCGCCATCATCACTATGAGTATTTTTACATTTCATATTGGCTAACCGGCTCAGATCCATGTACCAAGCAAACACTATCACAAATATCGATTTCAGTTATTTATATAAAAATGACCCAAACAAGCTCTTGGTCACAATGGAAAGCAGCAAGGGCAAAACATCTATAGTTCAAAACAACCAACAGGAGTAAAATGCCCATCGTTCATCATAACAACCAACAGGAGTAAAACACCCATCATAACAAACAACAGGAGTAAAACACCCATCATAACAAACAACAGGAGTAAAACACCCATCATAACAAAAAACAGGAGTAAAACACCCATCATAACAACCAACAGGAGTAAAACACCCATCATAACAACCAACAGGAGTAAAACACCCATCATAACAAACAACAGGAGTAAAACACCCATCATAACAAACAACAGGAGTAAAACACCCAGCACCTTCACTATAACAGTCAAGGAGGGCAGTACACTCAGTCAGTGTTCACCCTGACAGCCAACATGGGGTTTAACAGCATCATCACCAACAGGGGTAAACAACTCGGTAGCTATTCACAATGACAACCAAGAGAGAAAGAACATCCAACATCTTCACCAGAGAGAGATCAAATGAGCGTATACTTATGTCTTTGTAAGCGCTCAAGGGCTCTTACTAGATGGGGCGCCATAAATAGTCCCATTATTGTTATTGTTGTTGGATATTGACTCTACAAATGGCTTCCTCTGACAGTCCTACAATGAAGAAAGGTGAGCTGCAAGGCTGTAGTGCTTTATCGACTCTACAAATGGCTTCCTCTGACAGTCATACAGTGAAGAAAGATGAGCTGCAAGGCTGTAGTGCTTTAGTATTCAGCCCTTTCCCCGTCGACGTGGCGTGACATCAAAACTGCTGGCGACACCTGTCTCGGCAGAAACCGACGGCTGCAGACGTTGCGTGATCGAGAGGCAAGAGGCACCGACAGTCTGCTCACGTAGTCGTTTCACGGCGACTTCTACAGCGATATTCCAATACCTGCACCACGAGGTGAGTATCTCTGTTAATCCATTGCCATACTTAAGGGCCTCTGTCTGTCTGTCTCTGCCCCCGACCCCCATCCTCAACCCCCCCGACCCTGCCCCCCCCCCCCCCCCCCCCCCATTTTTTCTCACTGTTATCCATTTCATTTCCGTTGCAGTCGCTCTTTGTATATCTTATTACTGATGCTATATTTTCTATATATCCTTTCTCTCATAATGTCACTATGAATATCTCGGTTATTAGTAGTACTGTAGCAACGGCAGATATGTGAGTCGGCCTTTGTGATAATAATTATATTCACCGCTGAGAAATAAAGCTTAATCTCTCTCTTTCTCTCTCTATGTTTTTTCCCCAATATTAGTGATGGTGGAACTGCTGCATGTCTACACTCCGTCTCATACACTACGCTCTTCTTCTGACACCCGCATGCTGGAAATCCAACAATACAAACGCAAGACTCATGGCTTTCGCACCTTCTCTTGCTTTGGACCCCACATTTGGAATTCACTCACACAAGACCTTAGACACTGCTCAACCCTGTCATCTTTTAAAGCCAAACTGAAAACCTTCCTCTTCTCACAGTATTTCCATCCTAAATAATATCAGTACCCAGTTTCTGCTATAGTCACTGTGTGTGTGTGTGTGTGTGTGTGTGTGTGTGTGTGTGTGTGTGTGTGTGTGTGTGTGTGTGTGTGTGTGTGTGTGTGTGTGTGACGTAAATTGTTTTGGTAGGACTGTGCTCTACATGTGCATAGAATATCATATTTAGGTTAATATGTATCATGTGAGCGCTCAGGGCGTTGATGAGCGCATGATAAATGTACATTATTATTATTGATTGTATGAATTTATCAGATGGTCTGCTGGCTTATCTGCTGGTGTGTGCATATACATGTGATGTATGCGCTGTTTATGTCGGCGCTCTGAACACAAATGTTTTTGTGTGGACATGTTTATGCTCCATGCATAAAGGTTCATGTATAAATGTTCACTCATTCATTCATGCTTCAGAGATGCATACATTTTGTTTTCTGATGCTTTTCCCTAAACATATTCATGAACTGATATGCACAATACATTATGGAGTATGCCCGAAATATATGTGTTTGTGTAATATCAACAGAAGCAGTCTTTTATAGGCTAGGGCTGGGTGTTAAAAGACCATGTGTCAGCTGCAGTGCCCTCGGAAAATAAAGTTTATTCATTCATTCTTTTCCTCTCTGTCTCCTGCCTGCTTGTCTGTTATCCCCGCCCCGCCTCTCCGCCCTCCTCCCAACGTTTTCCTACTGATGGTGACGTACGAGTATTAAGAGAGAGAGAGAGAGAGAGAGAGAGAGAGAGAGAGAGAGAGAGAGAGAGAGTTTGTGTGTGTGTGTGTGTGTGTGTGTGTGTGTGTGTGTGTGTGCGCGCGCGCGCGTGCGTGCGTGCGTGCGTGTGCGTGCGTGCGTGCGTGCGTGTGCGTGAGTGCGTGCGTGCGTGCGTGCGTGCGTGTGTGTGCGAGTGTGTGTGTGTGTGTGTGTGTGTGTGTGTGTGTGTGTGTGTGTGTGTGTGTGTGTGTGTGTGTGTTGTTCGATTTGACTGTATTTTCATTTGCCTTGCCTATAGATTTATGTTAAAGGGACCTGAACCAGGTACACCATACGCGTCCTGTAGATATAAACAGAATACAGAATACGCTCACAACAACGTTTCTGTCGATTTATGGTTTAGTTTGCTCATAACCGACGTTTGAATGTCGCACCGAAAAGGGACACGAGTGGCACCATTTTGACACAGTGTGTGACGAGATTGACAGACTGACCGCACGTCTGGTCAAGTCAAAGGCAGTTTAAAGTTCGGCTGGCTGTCAGTGTCGTGTACCTCCTACCAAATCGTCCGAACAAGTGTGCGCAAAAAAGAGATTCTGGTTGCTTTTACTGGAGAAAGCAGCGAAGTTTCCCTTTTGTCCGCATGAAAGCAGCCAGCGTGTCACTGGGAGCAGTTAGAGCCCCAGACCATTGATCGAAAAGTCCCAGCTTCGAGTTCCCGCAGGAGCGGTGGGAGAAGTTTCTGCTCCACGGTCAGCTTTCTGTGCTGAGTCTTATTTCCGTATCCGTTCCAACCCCGTGTTACCGCAGTAGCACGTAAAGGATCCTGGTCATTCTGCCAAAAGTGCAGGTGGCGACAGCAACATTGAACTTCATACTGCGTGTCGACCGAGCCCGCCCCCACCCCTGTGAGCACGCTGCTCTCCCCCGCCTCTGTGAGCACGCTGCTCTCCCCCGCCCCTGTGAGCACGCTGCTCTCCCCCGCCCCTGTGAGCACGCTGCTCTCCCCCGCCCCTGTGAGCACGCTGCTCTCCCCCGCCCCTGTGAGCACGAAGGAAGGCACCGCCCCTGTGAGCACGCTGCTCTCCCACGCCCCTGTGAGCACGCTGCTCTCCCCCGCCCCTGTGAGCACGAAGGAAGGCACCGCCCCTGTGAGCACGAAGGAAGGCACCGCCCCTGTGAGCACGAAGGAAGGCACCGCCCCTGTGAGCACGAAGGCAGGCACAAGTTAGAATTAGTTAGGTGGTTCTTGGATTTTAACGTCCCGTCAACCACGCAGGGTCACCTCAGGACGACTGACGCGTTCAGTTATTTCACACCAGTTCAAATCACAAGTCATTAAATCATAAGTTTGTCAAATTCACTATTACAATGTCAAAAAACAGTCAGCCATTTACTTATCAATGCACGATAACGCATAATTTGGTACGTTAAAAAAAAAATCCATTCCATTCCTCGGGACACTTTTATGTTCTGCAGGCAACTGCCTACACTTCAATGTGACGTATTTTATTCCTCGGGCCGACATTAGAAACTGCGTTAGCTATAACGGTTAAAAAGGTTGGCAGAAGGCACTTTCTTCTTCTTTTCTTTGTTGTCGTCGTTGTTTTTACGCCCAGTCACTCAGGACGGTTAGATTAGAGCGAAGTAGGGAGAGGATGGGAGGCAAAATGAAGGTGAATAGACTGGGAAAGTCGAAATTAGGACAAGGAAGTAATTCCTGGCAGTAGGCAAAGCATACATGGCTATATTCCGAACTACTCCATGCTTTTAACGAGAACATTTGTCAGCCCTGGCTTCTCAACAGAGGGGATTTTAATTTCTGCAACCGCTGTGTCTCACTGCAGGAAATAAGTCAGTAAGTGATATTTCACAGTTCATCTCTTTACTCTTGCACAAGTGGCAAATGTAGAGGTATGATAGCGTGTGCCTGTGGTATGAGCGAATGGACAGTTGAACGTGAATGTGATCGCAGGCGACTGGATGAGTGAATGGTCAGTGAATGGAATGAATGTGATTGTGCTGCACGGGCTCCGGGCAACACAGGTTGAAAACGGAACTGTTCTCAGTTACTACGAGGAATATACTACGATAAGAGTGTGTGTGGAGAGACGAGAGACAAAAGAGAGACAAGAGAAGAATAAAGAGTGTCTGCTTAGAAGACTGCTTTCGGCTTTGACTGGCGTGAATGGACGGAAAGGACACAAACAACAAACTCCCAAATCAACGCACATCCAAGCAACATTACTTTTGGCGTCTCCCGACATGTAAAGAACCAGCAGTAGTATCGAAAGTGCAGCCTGCTGCCTGTCAGAAAGGGTGAGAGCGTCAACGCGTCTTTTGTGCTGACGCTCCGGCGGAGTCTTGAGTCCCACCATGGTCGTGACAGCGTTTGTTCTCCCGTAGTCGTCGTGACAGCGTTTGTTCTCCTGTAGTCGTCGTGACAGCGTTTGTTCTCCTGTAGTCGTCGTGACAGCGTTTGTTCTCCTGTAGTCGTCGTGATAGCAACGGGCCTCGACAGGTCTTTCCCGTATCGTCCTGATATCGATGAGTTCCTTGATCCGGCATTGTCCTGACATCGCTGAGTTCCTTGATCCGGCATCGTCCTGACATCGCTGAGTTCCTTGATCCGGCATCGTCCTGACATCGCTGAGTTCCTTGATCCGGCATCGTCCTGACATCGCTGGGTCCCTCCCACATCGACAGCACCCTGTGATTTTTGCGTAGCGTCATACGGCGCTGTACACCTCCGCAGCAACGTGACAGCTGGTTCACGTTAGAGGCTTATGTCCCACCTGTCACCATCGGTCTACGAACTACTCCCCCCCCCCCCCCAACCCCGTCCCCCCCCCCCCTTCCCCCCAAGTCCGAACAGCAGACGGAGCTGAACGTGCAGTGAGAGACAGCAACGGCGCCCTGGTTGGAAAAAGACACAGCAGAAAGCACGTGGACACCGGGTCGAATCTCACCGACGGTCACGATACGTATATAGAATTTTATTGTTGTTGTCATTGAAATGTGTCTAGTGTTTACAGTGTTTACTGGCTGAGTTTTTTTAAATTTCATTTTCCATTCAAGGTGTCGAAAACTGATAAACATGTCGGAAGAAGAGGGTGAAAACGCCATCTCTACTGAAACTTTGATGAAAGAAATGGAGAGACTTCAGGAGGAGGTGAAGAAGCAAAGCATGACTAACCAAACAAGTTTTTCTTACATAGCAAAGGAAAGGAAATTTTCTGGAGAAGACTCTTCAGTGGAGGTCACTGACGGGTCACAGATTGTAGGCTGGCTTGAGGTCACTGACGGGTCACAGATTGTAGGCTGGCTTTAAATGTAGGTTATTTTTCTAGAACGCCAGGTGAACAGCTGTCTTTTGATTTACAGAACTTGGAAGGTCCTGCTAAAAGAGAGGCAAAACTGCATGTTCAGAAGGACAGTAATGCAAAGGACATTTTCAGGTTACTGATAGAAATATTTAGTGGTACAAAGTCCCTTACTGAAGTACAAAAGAAGTGCTATGAACGGAGACAGAAACTGGAGGAGAGTATTAGAGACTTTTCATATACTCTAAATGAACTGATGGAGAAAATCTGAACGGGTAAAACCACAGCGTTCACAACAGAGATGACGTGCTCAGAGATCATTTCATGAATGGAATTAGGGACACGATTCACAGACGTGAAGAAATCTGTGAACAAGAAGCCAGCACTAACAGTTCTGGATGCCGAAAGTGATGTGACCCAGTGATGGTACAGTAATGATGTGACCCAGTGATCACACAGTAATGATGTGACCTAGTGATGGTACAGTAATGATGTGACCCAGTGATGGTACAGTAATGATGTGACCCAGTGATGTCACAGTAATGATGTGACCCAGTGATGGTACAGCGTTCACAACAGAGATGACGTGCTCAGAGATCATTTCATGAATGGAATTAGGGACACGATTCACAGACGTGAAGAAATCTGTGAACAAGAAGCCAGCACTAACAGTTCTGGATGCCGAAAGTGATGTGACCCATTGATGATACAGTAATGATGTGACCCAGCGATGGTACAGTAATGATGTGACCCAGTGATGATACAGTAATGATGTGACCCAGTGATGACACAGTAATGATGTGACCCAGTGATGATACAGTAATGATGTGACCCAGTGATGGTACAATAATGATGTGACCCAGTGATGATACAGTAATGATGTGACCCAGTGATGGTACAATAATGATGTGACCCAGTGATCACACAGTAATGATGTGACCCAGTGATGGTACAGTAATGATGTGACCCAGTGATGGTACAGTAATGATGTGACCCAGTGATGACACAGTAATGATGTGACCCAGTGATGACACAGTAATGATGTGACCCAGTGATGGTACAGTAATGATGTGACCCAGTTATGGTACAGTAATGATGTGACCCAGTGCTGATTACGGTTAGATCAGGGCAAGAGAGAGAGAGAGAGAGACAGAGACAGAGAGAGAGACAGAGAGAGAAAGAAAGATTTTCAGCAATGCCACCTTTGGCAAAACAACAGTGAAAAGAAAACAATAATGCCAAAAGAAAAAGAAAGTGTGTGTGTGTTGGGGGGGGGGGGGGAGGGGGAGGGGAGCGGAGATCACAAAAATAGCAACAACAAAACAAGCAAAGAAAATCACAAACGAAGGACCATCTCAGTATGATTCTTAATGAATGACAACGAAAAAGCAAGACTATTACAGATAATTTTATTAGATGTTTATACAAAATACAGCGCACGCACACACGCACGCATGCACAGAATTATCTGTACTTGCACACACGTACGCTCTTGCGCACATACGCTCAAAAGATCTACCCCACTCCCACACGCTGAGAAACACACTCTCTTACAGATGCGCGCACACACACACACACACACACACACACACACACACACACACACACACACACACACACACACACACACACACACACAAGCAGTCACAATCGTGCCATGCTATACCTGAGCGCACGGGACGAACAGACATGCACCCGCACACGCTTCAGGAATATTATTCGAGAAATTTAAATACAAAAGTTGTATATTAAACAAACTAATAATTTACGTAATTTACACACACACACACACACACACACACACACACACACACACACACACACACACACACACACACACACACACACACACACACACACACTGCTCAGACGTTTGAACGGATTTATTTGTTTAGAAATGATATTGACTGTAGATTTAGATTTTTCACTGTATTAGATTTCGGTACGCGTTATCGTCTACCAGATGGAATAAACTCGTACCATTTAGCAAGGACGTGGCTGTTGTCATCCATTTTCGACACGACATTCATACAACTGACTATTCCTAGATATTTGTACTCAGTCACTCTTTCAATTTTCACGCCATCGATAAAGAAATATGGAATGACAGTTGTAGCTTTCCTGAAATCAGTCAGCATTTCCTTTGTTGTCTTTACATTCAAGTCATGGGAATTATCCCAGCACCATTTGTTGAACCTTTCAACTTCAGCAAAATGAACAAAATCTAAGTTGGAAAGATCTATTGCTGAATTGCAGAGTATTTTATGATTGGTATTGTGTCAGTGCCTGTGGAGTCATTTGCATAGAGTGTAAAAAGAATAGGAGATAGAACAGTGCCTTGTGGAGAGCCAGTGGAATTAACAGAGCGGGTAGACGAGAGTGCAGCTTGGTGACAACTGTCTGAGAACGACTGACAAGAAAGTCGACAATCCAGAGAATCGTCTTGGGTTAACGTCGAGATTCAAAAGTGCTTGCCGTGAGATGTGGTTGTATGGCATTGAAGGCAGAAGAAAAGTCGACGAAGAGAATTCGGACAAATGAACCTGTTTTTTTTTTTTTTTTTTTTTTTTTCAAGATGAGTATATATGCATTGTGCAAAAGAGTGAGTGTTGCGTCTTCGGTGCTTCTGTTGTGCTTGTACGCAAACTGGTATAGGTCTAAATGGGGCTTCGTGTGTTTCATGAGTTGGTGGAGGATACGTTCAAAACACTTCAATACATTAGATGTCAGAGCAAGCGGACGATAATCGTTTAAACAAGGATTTCAGTTGTTGTTGTTTTTGTGTGTGTGTTGTTGTTGTTGACCAGTACATAATTATTACAGAGGTTTTCCAAGTATAGGGTACAGTGTTTTCTTTCAGAGACCACGTAAACAACAGACAGAATACAAAAGAAAGCTGGGAAGCGCGCAGTTTCAAAAGTCTTCCACAGATGTTATCAGGACCAATTACTTTCCTGATATTAAGCTTCAGAAAAATGCCCTCAACACTTCTCATATCATCAACAACAATGCTGGTGCAAAATATAACCGTCTTTCTTGTGAAAAATGCGACCACTACCTTACTGTTGGGAAAACTTCAAGTTTTCAGTCGAAATAAACAGAGACTTGCCGTCAGCCAGCACGAGGTGACAAGTGACGCCTCGAGCGGTCTTTTCACAGCAGATGTCTCATTGAACTACGCTGCGAGGGAAGCATGACTTGCAAAGAAGCCCACAAATATGAATATTTATTTCTCGCAAGCACCTGTCGGTTGTTCGTTTTTTTAATACATGTTTTTGACAGTTCACAAATGTCAGGGAGCGGGGTGAGGAGTGAAGGAAGCAGGTAAGAAGCATGAATGAAGAGTCACAAGTCAGACGTTGTTATAACTTTTATTGACACCAACCAGGAAACAGTGTCTGTGTTGGAAAAAGACATAACCATACAAAATATTTAGAACATGAAAGCAAAAGTAAAGATTAAACAACATCAATTATCTAGTAAATACAGTAACCATGTAGTTTACCTGTAGGCTACTATAATACATGATGGTAACTGAACAAATTATTAATAATCAAGCACACAAAATGAGTGCATGACTTGCACTTAAAACCAGTATCCCACAGTGTCTCGGTGCGTATCAAAGACACAGCAGTATCAATTAAATGATGAAAGCTCGCAGTGTCACAGTAAGTATACAAGACACGGCCAGTATCAATTAACTGATGACGGCAAATTGACCATATAATCGGTATATAATAGTAACCAGTATATAATAGTATACAATAAAGTAACACAGTGAAAAATACAAATCACCAAGATTATTAGTCCATGGGCCAGGTATCGAAACCCTACCCCCCGGGGGGGATTTTTGGAGACAATGATTTTTGGATACCTCATTATGTGTCTTTTCAATATCTGCTTGTCTGCAAGATGAACTATTCTGCTTTTAGGGATTATCTGAGATGGTACATAGCAGCTTAATAGCATCTATTAAAATGGGCGTGTCCCCTACAAATCCCAAACAACAGGCAGCTATACCATTCTTTGGACACATAGAAATACTGCACATGCTGGTATCAATGGGTAGCACTTCTCTTGCGGCTGCTGTTGTCTTACCCAGGTATGGTGGCCTGAATTACGCGTGTGGGATTAATGAAGATTAAAAAAGAAAAAATGTCACGTTGCATAATTTTGTACAATGCTCGTCTAAAAATATTGAACAAAAGTGCTTCATTTACCACCAAATATATCATGGCGACTGAAAGAGTCATAGAGAATGTTTGATTAACACCTGCATTAATGGATGACGTCATGGAATAGAATATACTCCAGTTCAAAAGTTAAGCAACCTTTTACAAAAATGCACATACGTTCAAATCTCAATAAACTACTTCCACAAAACCGCTACAGGTGCTGTCTTATTCACTGGTCTACCTCCATTTAACCTGAAATCAGTTTCACAGCGCTCTATACCCCATGGAAGATAGACGAGAAACATGCCCGATGTATGTACGGGGGTGGGGATAGCTCAGTGGTTAGAGCGCCGGACTCGTGATCGAAAGGTCGCGGGTTCGATTCTCTGCAGGAGCGGCGGGAGAATTTTCTTCTCCAGGGTCAACTTTCTTCGCTGACTCTTATTTCGGTGTCCGTTCCATCCCCGTATTACTGCAGTAGCACGTAAAAGATCCTGGTCATTCCGCCAAAAGTGCAGGTGGCAGGTTACAGCTAAACACGCATACACCTTACATATGTGGCTTTGCATGAAGTGACATGGTGCATGGTTGTATGGTGTACACAGAACGCGCCGAGACGGCTGCAGTTTCGTGTAGCACCAGCCATGCCAGCGCTGTAAGTACACCACTTCGGTGGATATTCCTAAACGCGCTAAAAAGCTATTCACTCATGTAGAATCACATGCGAGCGCAGTGAGTCTGCTCGAAAGCGGAGAATAGCGCTATATAAAAGGGATCACTAATAATAATGTAAAACTTACCAGCTTTGCCTTTGTTATGTCTCAGTAAAACAGTTTAGGTTTAGGAGCCTGATGCCACCGGATCGCATCTCTGGTTGGCTTAATTCAGCATGCTGGACAGTTTCATGTATCAGCTTGCAGTCAGCAGGCTCATTGCTATTATGCCAAGAATACGGAAGAACAACTAGGAAATGTCAAAGATATTCACCAAAGTGATTGTCCACACTGTCAATGATTTGACAGATCATTATTGACTTTCTGAAATTGTTATCTGATAAAGAAAAAAGAAAGAAAAATTAAACGCATTACTCTCTTTATTTCTTACTGCTTATCATTATAGCTTGGGTGTACTTTCCCCAGCCAAAGATACCAAAGCCGGTGCCATAGAAGGTTGCTAAACCTGAATGTCCCTTACTTTGAGTGTCACTGAATGCATGTCCAGCTTAGACATATATGTCAGCCTCACACCTGAAGCCATCAAAATTCTCAAGCTCTGTGTATTCTTGATGGTTATCTTCCTTTTGGGGTTGCTCCACCTGGCTTTTAACCAGGTCTTGCGGCATGAAAAAAACTGTCCAGTATACCTCCCACTTTTCCATTCACAGTATGCAAGCCATGGCCATCTGCTCGAGGAATGGTTTTAGTTGCCTTAACTGTGGAATATCAAGAGTGCTTGAAAGCTGGCCCGTTCGATGTGCATTATCAATGCATCTCTGCATGGTTGCATTGTGACTGTTCAACAAAGATGTGGTGTGTTGACACATTTTGTTGACATCTATCACTTATTTACCTCTACAGAGAAGATGCATGGAATGTTCCAGTTTCATAATTTTTCCTTAACGTGGTAATCTCTTTGTCTCCAAACGATTCTGCCCATAACATACTGAACGATGTACTGAAAATAATGTTTATATGGTCTTGTTGGAAGCTTGCTCTTCAATGGTTTTAGTGTCTTTGACGGTTTCCGGTGTCTGTCATCCTCTCAAGTGTAATCTCTCCGACAGGTGGCATGGTAATGAGCTTCTCCTCAGCTGTTTTTGACACACATTTGACTAATGTTTTCAACATGTTGTTTTCTTGTATTCAAGTCTTTTCACAAACAAGACATCTGTCACTGGGCAACAGCTAGCATTGTGGTTGCTGACGGATTTGCTGTTCTCACATTTTGGAGGATCTTACATCACTCCCTTCCGACGGGTTCTTTTGTTTTAAAATAATTCTGCAGTCATTCATAAAGTAGCACAATGTGTGATTCCCATGCAGATTCGGTATATACTCATATATTTCATCCACCATATCAAGACTGGACCATTGCACATGTTTAAGTTATTTAGCTCTTGGATTTGTGTACCTCATCAACCGCACAAGGTCACTTCAGGACAAATCACAGTCAGTTTCTTACGAGCAAAAAGCTGGCTCACTGTTCTACACAGAACACAACCAATAGCAAACATCCCAGACAAAACAGTCAATAATTAGCACATATCACTATCTACAACTGCAAAAGATACTTCCAGACAGATTCCCTGTAACGCATTCAGTACAAAATTAAAGAACAATTGATCAGATCACAAGTGTGTCTAAATCACCTTTCTGAGGCACAGTAACACACGTTTTGGTGCCTATTTATATTCTGCAGGCACTCAACGTGAGAACCTGCTTAAATCAGTTGACTATGAGCAGTGTGACATATTTTATTTCTCAGACTAACGCGGGAATTCGCTTCAGCCAAGACTAACGCAATTGAAAAGTATGGAGAGGATTTGGAAAAAATGAAGGTGAATGGACCGGGGAAGTGGAAATTAGGACAAGGAAGAAATTATGGCACTGACTAAGCATATTTGGCTATATTCTGACCTACTCCGTGCTTTTAAAGGAAAGCATTGGTCAGCTCTGGGGGTTTAACAGAGGGGACCTTAATATTTCTGCGTCCGCAGTGCCAAATAACAAGGACACATATAAGACAAAGAGAAATGGAAAGCTACAACATATTAAACTGTTCAAACAGTAAAACAATATATGGAAATGGCCTTTTTTGTCATAATAAATGAGTTGCTAAGAGACAAGGTCATCGCAATTTGGAATTCCATATAGTGCATTTATTAGAACCAGCACCACAGACACAAACAGCAACAGCTCACTTGCAGACAACCTGAACTGTGTACTTTGATGGTCAAGGTACCCAGAAATTACCATGTGGTAAAATCCCCCCGGGAGGGGGGGGGGAGGGGGGGTATAGGCTGGCTCATGGTCTATATTCTCAACTGAACAGGAAGAATGAGTTCATTGTTACAGCAGTTCCACTTAAGCACACAATGAGACGGACAGTAACACGGGTGGGACTTGGGACCATGCCGTAAGCGGAAGGAAGTCAGTCATAAACTGACCGACTCCAGCCTCGTTACTCAACGCTGTAGCCCTTTTGTTCAAGGTTCCAGGCGAGATCAAAAGATCAAGAGATCTTAGAGGAGGGAGGTGGAGCTGGACCTTCAAGTTAGCCCAGAAAAGATCATGAGTAGGGAGGTGGAGCTAGGCTGCGAAAGTTTGACTTCTTTCGCTTCGAGTTGTTCGTCAACAGCAGTGCACGGATATTGTCTTTGTGACTCTGCCCAACAGCAGATGCGCAGCGCACAAGTCGCTGGGCAATGGCGAGGGGACACCGCCTTAACACTTCCATTGTTCTGGCGGCGGTCCACGGTCTCTCCGGTCTTTTTCGGGAGGTATCCGCGGTCGAGCCTTCACTCTTTCGTCCCCCTAGTTGCCACTACTGAAGCGCATCAAGACGCTGTGCATGACCTAGTTGCCACTACTGAAGCGTATCAAGACGCTGTGCATGGCCTAGTTGCCACTACTGAAGCGCATCAAGACGTTGTGCATGGCCTAGTTGCCACTACTGAAGCGTCTCAAGACGCTGTGCATGGCCTAGTTGCCACTACTGAAGCGCATCAAGACGCTGTGCATGGCCTAGTTGCCACTACTGAAGCGCATCACCGGCCAGTTTGGTTATATACACACACAAAGACCGGAAAGGGTTTACAATCTAAGCAGAGTGAAAGTCTGCGCGCCGAAGACTGGGCCATACAAAAGCCGGATCAAACAGAAATAACGTGTCTCACAGTTTATATAATCAGCCCTATGCACTAAACCATGTTCAACTATTAAAATGAACATTCGACTACTATGAAGTCAACATCTTCAAAGTGTCAGCCATGCTATACCACTGATTTCATGTAGAAAAACAGATCGGTCTGAAACAAATAAGTTGTACCACGCAGAGATCTGCACGGCCACACAAAGGACCCATACTTTAGAGGGATAACTTTGCATCGGCAAAGCATCACTCAAACTGAACATCCAACAATGGCAGCATAACGTACTAGCTACATATATCAGCTAACCAGGATTAGCTGCATACATGTTGGAAGCAGTGGTCACCTTGCGGCATAAAGGCTAAAAGAAAAAAATTAATAAATGAACACACAATGAACACTGACGCCATGGCGGCAGCAACCAGGCGGCAATTTACGCCGAAATTTCCAATGCGTTTGGACTAAAATCAAGGCACGTTGTGAACATAGTAACATACTTCATTTACATCAATAAGAAACAATAGAATAACAACCCGGGGGGGGGGGGGGGGAGAGGGGGGTTAAAGGGTCATGGCCCTGGACACACACGATGCACTCGGTAACACAAAGTTTCGACAGAACATCATAGCTGATTTTATCCTGCGCGTCTGTTCAGTTTACGCTGCTTCTCTTATTTCTGAAGAGTTGTATTCGAACACCAGTTAGACTGGTAAGCAACAATTGTTTTGGTGTTATTCATGTGACGCTGCAGTCTCTGTCTGTGTGTCTGTCTGTGTTTCTCTCTTGTCTGTCTGTCACTGTCTCTCTCTCTCTCTCGTGTGTGTGGGGGGGGGAGGGGGAGGGGGTTGGGTGTGTGTGTGTGTGTGTGTGTGTGTGTGTGTGTGTGTGTGTGTGTGTGTGTGTGTGTGTGTGTGTGTGTGTGTGTGTGTAATAACTCCCCTTTGTTTATGTGGCTGTCGTACGACGACAACCAGGGTGGACTACAAAGTTCTACAACTCCTCCAAAGCTGACGGAGGGGGAACGTGCTGACACTGATGTCGTGCCTACTGAGGTCTGACCGGACTGAATCATTTCGGATTCCCAGAGACCTAGTGAAATTCCTGGTTCATTCAATCCGTTGACTAAAAACGCTCAGGCACTTGGCTGGCCCTTGTTGTTATTATTCATATATATATAAATTCGAGGTGAGTCGGCCGGGTGGGGTGGGGAGGGTGGGGGGTCATTTAGTGTATGCCAGCGCAAGTGCGCGCGATTCGCCTATGTGTGTGTGTGTGTGTGTGTGAGGGGGGGGGGACGGGTGATGTGCGTGCGTATGAGTATGTGTGTGTGGCAGCGTGCACGGAAACCTGTGACCATGTGTGTGTGGCAGCGTTCACGGAAACCTGTGACCATGTGTGTGTGGCAGCGTGCACGGAAACCTGTGACCATGTGTGTGTGGCAGCGTTCACGGAAACCTGTGACCATGTGTGTGTGGCAGCGTGCACGGAAACCTGTGACCATGTGTGTGTGGCAGCGTGCACGGAAACCTGTGACCATGTGTGTGTGCGCGAGGTTATACATCCACGCTAATTTACAGTCATACAGTCTACGTGTGTGTGTGCGCGTGCAGGCGACCCTGTGAGTGCCAGGGTGTTTGTGTTTCAGTGTTGTTAGTTTCACATGGCTTTGCAGGACTAAGTATGTGTAGTGATGCTATTGATTTTTATGCGAGTATTAAAGCATTCCATGCTTTTCTTTAATTAAATGACGCAGTGTAGAATAAGTGTCGAACTTCTTCAGACAGCTAAGTTAGAGTTGATTCCCCCCTCCCCCTCTTTTCTTCTTCTTTTTTTTTCTTCCATTTTCTTCTTCCCTGTTTTATCAATTCTGTGCAGTTGAGACTTAGTCTGCAGTTGTCCCAATTATTTATTTGCTGCAGACTATAGTCTTTTCGACTATTGTAGTTTGGTGGCACCTTTACCGTTAGGTTTGTCGGTAGTCCGCCGTTTTTGTCAGGTCAAGCCAAGTACTTATTTTTTCCATTTAAAGGAACAAGCAAAACAAAAACAAAATAACAGCAGCAACAACAACCAAACAACATAAATAAAAATAAGGAAAAAGAAAGAAAATAACCTTATATAAATGATTCAAAATTTAATAGAGCGCAACAACAGACAGGCAAAATTGGTATCATAAACATTATTAGAATAATATTGGGTACTGAAATGCGCTGTAAAATAAACAATATAACACACATTAATATGATTAATAGTCTATATACTCGGCACAAGTATAATCATCATCCTGTCCGCCTTCAGACCCACACCTATACACCATATCACCGCCTCCCACACGCACAGACCATACACCCACCCTCAAATCTCAGTCTCTTTCTCACACTGACACACATGCGCGAGCGCGCGCGCGCGCGCACACACACACACACACACACACACACACACACACACACACACACACACACATGCGTGTGCACGCTGGTGCACGCACACAACCAACAGACCATGGCACACTCATAAATTATTCCTAAAAGAGGATGGAAATCATTAAATTGGTGAAAGCTTTTACAGAGAGAGAGAGAGAGAGAGAGAGAGAGAGAGAGAGAGAGAGAGAGAGAGAGAGAGAGAGAGAGAGAGAGAGAGAGAGAGAGAAACACAAATTAGCCTAAAAGATTGACACATAGTAAAATTTAAATGAAGAAATCAGAAATTAACGGTCTTAACACAGAAACACTCACTCTCACATGCACACTACACTGACACGTCCTGGCAAAACAGCCTAAATAACGTAGTCACTGCCCCGTCTCCCTCACGCACACACATTCTCTAGTTGTAGCAATAGTGATATATACTGCATTAATTAAGTGCACAGCCGGTGCACTGGAGTAAGATGGAGAAAAAACAAACGGAAAAGTTTGATTCTTAACAGATTGGGGATCATTCTCGAGTCAGCGCCGGTTGCGCTATTTTGTCTTTTTCCTGAAACGAAAGGATAGACGTTCCGCCGAACTCCTGGCTTTTATTCGACCAGTGGTGCAGCGGATTACACAGCAGTGATCTCTCCACCCATCTTGTGGACGTAAAATGCGAGGTTTTCACTACAACCAGGGATATACAGGTCTGCGCCCGGCCATCAACCCAGCTGACGCGTTCCCCCTACTTCCGGCAAATCGCGTACGCCAGTCCAGAAATATATCAGTAACGTTAAACGCCAACAGGCCGGCCGAATTGTCTATTTGCTCTTCACCATTTTTTCACTGTCGTCAACGTTTTGCCCATCACGCATAATTATATAGGCCCTGACGAATTATACTGATGTGGTCTTTCGTTTCTTTCTTTGCTTTTTGTTAGCCTATCTGTCTGTCTGTCTGTCTGTCTGTCTGTCTGTCTGTCTGTCTGTCTGTCTGTCTGTCTCTCTTTCGTTTATTTTATTTTCGCTGCTGTTGTTGCTGATAGTGGCTTTGCTGCAGCTGTTGGCAGTTTTCCTTCAGTCTGTCGTTTGTCTCTTCTTTGTTATTATTATTATTGTTGTTGTTGTTGTTGTTATTATTATTATTACACTTTAGATTTTTTCCTTCTTTCTTTCTTCATTTTTTTGTTTGTTTTTGTTTTGTTGTTGTTGTTGTTTTCTGCGTTATACAAGGTGGTATTATGCATAAATTTGTACCGGAGGTGGAGGGGGGGGGGGGGGTCGGCAGGTCGGTGAATGCTCTGTTGGCTACTTTTTATGAAAATGAAACTTGTAAAAAAGCAAAAGAAAAGCAAAGCACTTGTTTCACTTTTGTTGTTGGTATGTGATAGGGCGGAGTGGTAGAAGGAATGCGACAGGCAGTGGAGACAGGCAAAGAGGCCAGGTAGGTAACTTGGTGTTTTACGCCCAGTCAACCAGTGCAGTTATATGAGGGCGACAGGCAAAGAGGACAGTAGGTAACTTGGTGTTTTACGCCCAGTCAACCAGTGCAGTTATATGAGGGCGACAGGCAAAGAGGAGACCACAGCAGATTTCAGGCGTACAGCAAGCAGTTTGTTTTGGACAGCAGACAGGTTTTCAGTACACACACAACGCTCACTCACGACGCAGATATAACAGTGCGGCGAAGACAATCTGGATTTGTTGCAGTACGTTGTGTGCAGTTTGATGCTTTGACCTTTGGTGGCGACAAAACGTGCCCTGTTGACAAAACGTGCCGTGTTGACAAAACGTGCCCTGTTGACAAAACGTGCCGTGTTGACAAAACGTGCCCTGTTGACAAAACGTGCCCTGTTGACAAAAAAACGCGGTGTTAACAAACAAACAAACAAAAACAAAAAAACGCGCCGTGTTAACAAACAAACAAACAAAAACAAAAAAACGCGCCTTGTTCACAAAACGTGCCGTGTTAACAAAACGTGCCGTTTTGACAAAACGTGCATTGTTGACAAAACGTGCCGTGTTGACAAAACGTGCCTTGTTAGCAAAACGTGCCGTGTTGACAAAACGTGCCGTGTGGCAAAACGTGTCGTGTTAACAAAACGTGCCGCGTTGACAAAACGAGCCGTGTGGCAAAACGTGTCGTGTTAACAAAACGTGCCGCGTTGACAAAACGTGCCGTGTTGACAAAACTTGCCGTGTTGACAAAACGTGCCTTGTTGACAAAACGCGCCGTGTTGACAAAACGTGCCGTGTTAACAAAACGTGTCGTGTTAACAAAATGTGCCGCCTTGACAAAACGTGCAGCAACCGGATTCCGCTCCTTTAGAAAACACAAGTGCGAGGTGTCGACGGAGGGGTCTTTGCAGGTGGACACAGGCTGCAGAGAGACGTCAAGTACTTCTTTATTCCATTCAAAGAAAAACGTGTTGAAAAACGAACAAAAACTGTTGAGTGGTGGCAGTCCCTGTACTGAATTAAGTTTCGTTGTATGTTGGTGATTATGTAAATGAGCGTGCGACTGTCTGTCTGTTCGCATGATATGGTTTAACACGGTGGTAGCGTGCACAGCACCAGAGTGGCAAGATAATGTGCAGAACCCACGTTCGCCTGTGACAATGGTTGACGCGGTGAGTCAGTTTCGTCGACCTCCCGTGCTAGACTTGACAGATGCAAACCTCGCAGAGACATTTTGTTCATGGCGACGACATGTCGACTTCTATTTGAAAGCTTCGGGGGCATCGGGGAAACCAAAGGCTACGCAAACGGCTATCATTCTGCATTGTGCGGGTGTCCAGGTGCAAGAAGTGTACGAAAATTTTGTGTTTGCTGACGATGCAGATAAAGACGATCCACGAAAAGTTGGAGACAAGCTTGCAGTAGCCCGAGATCAAACGAAGTCATTGAGACACATCGGTTTTAGAACATGACATATCACGAACCCTTCGACTCATTTCTCAAAGACGTGAGATCACGAGCAAACTTGTGCAACTTGAGTGATATGAAAGACCGGATGTTAGGGACAAAATAGTGTTCTCTGTGACAGAAAAAGTGCAAGAACTGCTTCTGTGTAAGAAGACGCTAGATCTGCAAAAGACCGTAGACATTTGTCATGCACATGAACTTACCAGCAAACAGACAAAGGAAATGGCAGGGGCACACGTCGATAAAGTGACATCAAGTCGTCATAGGCCTCTCTCTGTCTGTTTCTTTCTGTCTCTGTCTGTCTCTGTCTGTCTGTCTGACCGTCTGCCGGTCGGTTTCTGTGTGTGTCTTTCTCTGTGTCTGTATCTCTCTCTCTCTCTCTCTCTCTCTCTCTCTCTCTCTCTCTCTCTCTCTCTCTCTCTCTCTCATCCTGTCTGTTTCTGTCTCTGTCTGTCTGTCTGTCTGTCTGTCTGTCTGTCTGTCTGTCTCTCTCTCTCTCTCTCTCTCTCTCTCTCTCTCTCTCTCTCTCTCTCTCTCTCTCTCTCTCTCTCTCTCTCTCTCCGACAACCCAACAGCTTTCCGTGTTTTTAAGAATACTGAGAATGCTGAACCCAGGAACTTTCAGAGAAGGAGGCCAACATTGAGCAGCATACCCGTCGTCACTGGGAATCGTGTTGGGGAACGTTTTCTACCTGGAGATCGAAGCGGACCCGCACACTCTCCTGGTTCTAGAGAGAGAGAAACAACTACCGCTCAAAGTCTAGCCAGGAGCATGCACCCAATGCCATTCTTTCATCCTGCGTGGCCTTTTCCACCTTACCGTCCCGGTCCGTGGCCAAACCCTTTCCCTCACTGTATCCTCGACCCCAGCAAGGAGCGTTTAAAGGAACGTATTAAATCACTGAATGACATTGTTCCCACCCGCCCCCTCCCGTTTTTTTTTTTTTTTTTTTGTGTGTGTGTGTGTGTGTGGGTGACCAAGTTACCTTTAGCTTTCTGCAACATTAGAATTTAATTGGATTGAGTTTAGTCTTTACTTGACACATTTTCAGTATTCCTTACTTGATGAACAAGTTGTGCTCGATGTACAGCGCACATCTCGTTGATCTGTTGTCTGTGCAACTCGCGTTTCTCCTTTACTCCCATTATAGTGGGCAAGTGTGGTGATCGTTTTTAGTACCGAGCCCTGTGTGGTTAGAATATTGCGGGCCCTAGATGTGTGCTGCTTTTGAACTAAATCTGTTTGGCCAAAACTACTGCAGTTTTTGGTTTCTGTGCTGCCTGTGTTGCCGGAGTATTGAAAGCTCTGACTTTCTTTCATTTTATTTTTCTTGTGTGTATGCTAGCTTTTATGCTAGTATGTGAATTTATATATATATATTGATAACTGATCCTATTTTTTTACTTTTTTTTCTTTTTCTTTTTCTTGATTCGAAACCAGAACAATGACTGACATTTTTGGTGTGTCTGAATCTAGGCACAGTGACGAGGTGGTTAGCATTCCAAATTATTCAATCTTACGAAGGGACGCGGATGAACCTGGGCATGCAGGGATCGCGGTGTATGTTCATAGTTCTATTCGGGAATTCACTCATAGGCGCTGTGATTTGGAATCTACGTATGTCGAAAGCGTTTGGCTTCAGGTCAAAACAAGAAGAGGCCCTCCTTTCCTCATAGCCTTCATTTATAGAAGTTCCCTCGTCCACTTTGGTCTGGTTTGATGAATTTGTTGTCATGATGGACAGAGTCCAAAACAGCAAGCATCACAATGAAATTTTGCTTCCTGGTGATTTTAACATTGATGTGTTCAAACCCAATCCAGCACGGGTATCAACTCTGTCCCTGTTTAACTTACACCAGTGTATACAATCCCCGACAAGAGTGACTTCGACAACTACAACTCTTATTGATCAT
>OY757542.1:505219-532719 GCA_963584105.1 Alviniconcha strummeri
GACACAAAGCTGTTTCAGCCGGTACTTGGTACCAGCCACTTTATTTTTTACTTGTCCTAGGGAAACCTGTACCGGTAAAAACCGTCTCCCGGCTAATTCTTAGTTATACTCCCTTGTGGCTTGGTCACCACAGAAACACTGACGCTCACAGAGAGAAGGAACATAATTGTGGACTGATCTCCAGAACCAACAAACCAGTTGAGGAAAAGATTCAGCCCAACGAACGCGCTGTCTGAGGTACTGCAGCAGCTGTGCAATAAAATGGATGAAAGAGGAAACCCCTATCATGGGTGAATTTTCACCCACGACGTACGCCGTGAAAGTCTTACTATGATAAAGTCAATGTTGAATTTTCACCCACAAAGTACACCATGCAAGTGTTATTATGTTAAAGTCATGGGTGAATTTTCACCCACTGCATACATGGTGTAAGTGATCCTCTTATAAATTATAGGTGAATTTTCACCAACAACGTACTGGAGGAAAGTTTTATAGCGACGTAGGGCGAAGGTTAACAAGATGGTTGTGTGAGTGCGTACTTGCGAGCGTGCGTGCGTGTGTATATGCATGTGTGTGTGTGTGTGTGTGTGTGTGTGTGTGTGTGTGTGTGTGTGTGTGTGTGTGTGTGTGTGTGAGAGAGAGAGAGAGAGAGAGAGAGAGAGAGAGAGAGAGAGACTGTGAGTGTGTGTGTGTGTGTGTGTGTGTGTGTGTGTGTGTGTGTGTGAGCGAGAGAGAGAGAGAGAGAGAGAGACTCTGTGTATGTGTGTGTGAGAGAGAGAGAGGGGGGGGGGAGAGGGACAGAGAGACAGAGAGAGAGAGATTGTGTGGGTGTGGGTGGGTGGGTGGGTGATCTGTATGGGGCATGAAGCATTGTGGAGTGAATGCGAAACGCAGAATTTCAAACTTGAAGATTGTTCATGGGGGGGAAAAAGCGAATTTATACAATTATTTTCGAATATTTAATAATAATAATTTATGGCGCCCCATCTTTTAAGAACCCAGACCGCTTACAAAGACATAAGAATCCGCTCATTTCATTACACACACACACACACATACACACACACACACACACACACACACACACACAAACACACTCACACACACATACACACACACACACATACACACACACACACATACACACACACACACACACATACACACACACACACACAGACGCACGCGCGCACTCAGACACACAACCCTACTCACGCGCCCCCCCCCCCCCACCCCACACACACACCACACACACATACGCCACCCCCTCTCCCCACACACACACTACACACACACACAAACACACACACACACACACACACACACACACACACACACACACACACACACACACACACACACACACACACACACACACACACACACGCATTTCCTATAAATAGATTCACCTCTTTCTTCCTTTTCACAGGTTTGGTAGACCATCAGTATGAAGTGGACGATTCGGTAACTTGAAGAATGTTCACGGGCAAGAAACTGCGATTTTTTAAATTGTTTTCTATTCTTTCATTTGGTTTAAACAAAGTTTAATAATAATAATACGCAACTCTTATGTAGCGCCTAATCCAACTAGACTGGCTCAAAGCACTTCACAATTCAAAACAAGAAAGGACATCAGAATCAGCACATGAAACATGCATACACCAGACGACCCAACGCCATTACATGGGGGGGGGGGGGGGGGAGGAATAACTAACAGCATGGTCTAGTGCATGTTAACATATTTATGGGAGGTTCATGGAAGGTGATTTCTCCGTTGTCTCATGAACACATTTAAGCTAGCTTTTACAGATTTACCAGCGGTCAGATTGGTAAAAAAATAAAATCGTGGACCATAGCAAAAAATATAAAATAAAGAAATGGTTGGCTTCTAAATATAGCTGGTCGTTTCCATCCGCGCGTTTATTTTGAATATTTACTATAAATAGATTCACCTCTTTCTTCCTTGTCACAGGTTTGGCACACTGTCAGAATGACCTGGACGAGGCGATGCCTGCGACCACAGGTATTTGGCTGCTTGGTTCTGGTGCTGGGGACAATTTCGGTGCTTGCAGCTTATCACAGAACCCTACTTGTGTACATCACCAACACCCAACATCTCACACAGGACCAGTTGTCTCGGCTGACGTATACCGATGGCGTCACTGGTGAACATCCTGAATCCCGTAACGTCAGCAGTTATCTGCGGTGTGTGGACCCAGAGGGCAAGGGTCCAGTACAGGACACGCTGTGTATGGTGAGTGACGTTAGCAGGTACAGCACACGTTGTGCATGGTGAGTGACGTTAGCAGGTACAGGACACGTTGTGTATGGTGACTGACGTTAGCAGGTATAGAACACTTTGTCTCTGGTGAGTGACGTCAGCAGGTACAGGAAATATTGTCTGTGGTGAACGATGTCAGGACACCTTATCTGTCATGAGTGATGTCAGCAGATACAGAACACCTCGTCTGTGGTGAGTGATGTCAGCAGATACAGAATATCTTGTCTGTGATGAGTGACGTCAGCAGGTACCGGACACCTTTTCTGTGGTGAGTGACGTCAGCAGCACATGTGATGTGTACGCTGAGTGATGTCAGCAGCACATGTGTGTATATGCTGAGTGGTGGCAGATCAGACCATACAGCAATTCCCTCACTTCTACAGGTACAGACCTGTGCACCAAACTCTTCCTTAAATCTCGTAGAGCAGAACACGCCAGTCCTATTCTCAAGCCATTGCACTAGTTGCCCATAAAACAGAGATTTAAACATAAAATAGCGTGTCTCTGCTATCAAATCATCACTATCACTGGCACTGCCCCTCAGAACTTGGCTCAACTTGTTCATATCTATGTCCCTTCTAGGTCTCCGCGTTCTTGTTCGGATGACAACATTTCGCATCTCCACCTTGAACAGAAAACAGAATGGCGGTCGTGCCTTAATTCTGGTTCTCTGCTGCACGAATCTGGAATTCTCTTCCTTTCGCTTTCTGTCACAGCCCTTCCCTTCCTGCCTTCAAAACTAGCCTTAAAACTGACCTCTTCTCGCAGTATTTTGACCAGTAATAGCTTCTCTGCTGTACAAATCTTGAGTGCTCTCCATCACAGCCTCTCTCTCTGCCTACAAAACTAGTCTCTAAAACTTACATTTCAAACCACCATAGTCTCTTTTTGTATGTCCTTATCGGCCGCGCGCGTGTGTGTGCTTCACTGGCATTGTGTGTGCTTCTGTGCGCGATTCTATGTGTTTGTGTGTGCATGCATACGTGCGCACGATCATGTGTGTGTGTGTGTGTGTGTGTGTGTGTGTGTGTGTGTGTGTGTGTGTGTGTGTGTGTGTGTGTGTGTGTGTGTGTGTGTGTGTTTCACTATGCTTTGTATGAATATGCTTATTAATGTATTTTTACGCCATTGATTAGTGTGTGAATATTTACGGAGAGCATGCTTTCTTTAAATAAGTGGTAAAGTGCTTTGAGTCTCTGATATGCACAATCTCTGTTACTGTTATTATTATTATCATTCTTGCTGTCTCACGCAGAAACGGCCCAACGACCTGGCCCTCTACAAAACTCTGTGCTTAATTGTGAACTGGCTCATTGCTGTCTCACGCAGAAACGGCCCAAATACCTGGCCCTGTACAAAACCCAGTGCTTAACTATGAACTGGCCCATTGATGTCACACGCAGAAATGGCCCTACTACCTGACTCTGTACAAAACCCTGTGCTTAACTGTGAACTGGCCCATTGCTGTCTCACGCAGAAGCGGCCCAACTACCTGGCCCAGTACAAAAACCCGTGCTTCGTGGACTGGTCAGTGGATCTGCAGAGACTGCGCTGTCTGCCCTACTTCCACGTGCTAGGGGTGGACAAGAGCGGCACCACGGACCTCCATTCGCGCATCGCACAACACCCTCACGTGCTGCTCAACAGCGGGGCGCTTGGCAAAGAGACCTACTACTGGTGCTGGCTCAAATACGGTGAGTACATGGGGCAAAGAGACCTACTACTGGTGCTGGCTCAAATACGGTGAGTACATGGGGCAAAGAGACCTACTGGTGCTGGCTCATATACGGTAAGTACATGAGGCAAAGAGACCTACTACTGGTGCTGGCTCAAATACGGTCAGTAAGTACATGGGACAAAGAGACCCACTACAGGTGCTGGCTCAAATACCGTCAGTAAGTACATGGGACAGAGAGACCTACTACTGGTGCTGGCTCAAATACGGTAAGTACATGGGTCAAAGAGACCTACTACTGGTGCTGGCTCAAATACCGTCAGTAAGTACATGGGGCAAAGAGACCTACTACTGGTGCTGGCTCAAATACCGTCAGTAAGTACATGGTGCAAAGAGACCATACTACTGGTGCGGGCTCCAATACGGTAAGTACATGAAGCAAAGAGACCTGCTATTGGTGCGTGCTCAAATACGATAAATACATGGGGCAAAGAGACCTACTACTGGTGCTGGCTCAAATACGGTAAGTACATGGTGCAAAGAGACCTACTACTGGTGCTGGCTGAAATACGGTCAGTAAGTACATTGGGCAAAGAGACCTACTACTGGTGCTGGCTCAAATACGGTCAGTGCAGGGAGTACATGGGGAGACAGCTGCACATGCTAGGTTATTTAAGGGGAATACCTTGGGTAAAAAGAAACGACTGTTGGTGCTGGCTCAAATACGGTGAGTTCTGGGGCATGAGCTGTTGACACTTTTACAGCGAGTAACGCTTTCTACACGTGACACATCAAGCTGTGCGCGATGTGACTTAATTGTGCATGGCTCTGTCCGTAAGTCCCGCGTCGCCTCACTCAACCACTTCTGTCAAGCATTCCCTGGCGTTAACCTGGCTGTGTCGTTAGTTTCACAGCGTCTGAACTAAAGCTGGTATGGTTGAGAACGGTTGTTTTAATGAAAAACGTACTGAGATTAACTACAGATAATGTGGAGGCATGTGAAACGAAAGACGTCCAAAATATTATCGCTTCAATAATATTCCGGTCCATCTTCTTTCTTCTTCTTCTTCTTCTTCTTCTTCTTTTTTATATTTTTTTTTAAAACAAAATGTATTCATTCATCGTAATCGTAAGTTCAACAAATACGTAGAGGAAACATAAAAGCAGTATGCTTATTTCAGTGTTACCTAAAGACAAAATGATAATTACATACACATTTATAATGGCAAGATGGAAAATTGTTGTCAAAAAGTCAGAGGCGACAAAACAAAACAAAGACCAAAACAGCAACAGAAACAAACAAACAGAAAACAACAACAATAACAGGAAACAAACAAACAAAATACGGGAGAGGGGAGGGTAAAAAAGCAAATAACTAACCGAATGGTCTGGTGATGTTATCATAATTACTGATCTAAAAGACTCAGAGAGAGGGGGAGGGGGTCAAAGCATGTAGTTCTTCGCTTGTATCATTAACACATTAAAAAATGTAGGCAGACATTTACAGATTTACAAGCAGTCGGTTTTACGCAAGAAATCGTGGACTGTAGCAAAATATATTCTTATTAGTTTCAAAATGTAGCTGGTCGTTTCCAAATAGAAGTGTATTCATATTTCTTTCATTCTCATCTAGTTTATTAATGGTTTTATTTCTAATACTATTATAAAGGGGACAATGTAGTAGGAAATGCTCTGGTGTTTCTGCTGTATATCCACATGAACATAAGGGGTCTTCTAACAAGTGGCGTCTGAGTAAGTCATAATTTAAGTTGCTAATAGCAAGTCGAAGTCTACAATGCTTAACTTGTTCTTTTCTAGGGCCAAAATAATAATATATAGGAACCATAGTGCCATTTGTTGACAAATAATTTTTCAGCAGGCTAATTGAAGGATTTGCTTGTATAGTTTGAGGTAATGTGTTCCACAGTTGGATAGTTGACGGAATGAACGAATTTGCATATAGATCTGTTTTATGAGCGGGAATGATTCTTTCATAGGGTCGTCTACGATAATACGGGTTTGTTGTGGAAACTAAAGGTGGTACTAAGTTAGACAGGTATCCGGGGCATTGGTAATTAATCATTTTGTAAAACATTAATAGCTTATGGCGTTTTCGTCTTTCTTTTAGTGTGCAGAATCTAGATTCTTCATACAACTTTTCGTGGCTTGTTCCTTTAACAGCTCCTACAATAATTCGTATAGCTTCCAAATCCAGGTTTTCGAGCATGTTAGACTGTATTCCAGAACAGTTATCCCAAGCAATGCCAGCGTAATCAAACTGTGGTAATACGAAGGATTTGTACATAGTTTCTACGGCTTTCCTGCTTAGCTTGTACTTAAAGAAACGTAAACATGAAATAAGAAGGGTTACTTTTCTAATAAGACTGTTTATATGTTTTTCCCATTTGCATTTAATTTGAAAAATCAGACTTAAGTGTTTGTGACATTCCTTGTCTTCAAGAACAATATTTCCAAATGACAGTGAGTAAACTGGATGGTTGTCTTTCTTAAATGTTAACAATTCAGTTTTTTCTTCATTAAAACTAACTTTCCATTGTTTCGCCCTGCTGTTAATATTTCCCAAGTCAGATTTTAAAATTGCTGCTCTTCTGCCGGGATCATTCAGTGCAAGTGACACACTTGTGTCATCCGCAGAAAGTTTTATAACGGATTCAATATTTTTGGTTATGTCGTTTATATATATATATGAGAAATAACAAGGGGACTAACACAGACCCCTGTGGAACCCCAGAAGGTATTGTTTTGTATTCACACTTTTTACCTTTTATAACAACGGCTTGTTTGTGATTTTGTCAATAGTTTTGAAACCATAATGCCAAATTGCCTTTTATACCAACTGCTTTTTTTTCTTTCTTCTTTTTCTTCTCCTTTTTTCTCAATAATCCCTTGTGCCACACTCGATCGAAGGCTTTGGAAATGTCGGGGGGGGGGGGGGGGGGGGGAATGGATTGTGTGGTTATTCGTTGATCGAATGATGTACATAGGTCATGATATATTGATATGAGTTGGCTAACTGTTGAGTCTCCTGGCATAAATCCTGACTGGGATGGAGTAATAATATTATCAATATTCAAATAATTCAACACAAGGCTGTGCACACATCGTTCTAAGACCTTGCCTACACAACTTAACAGCGAAATAGGATGATAGTTGTTACATAGATTTTCGGGTCCTTTTTTTTTATGCAGTATTGTTACACGAGCAATTTTCCAAATGTCTGGAAAGATACCTTCGTTCAAACAGCGGTTAAATACAATAGTTCAGGGTTCTCTAATAATGTCAACGGTAGCTAACAGTAATTCGTTATGAATAATATCGGGCCCTGTTCCCTTTGATTTGTCTAAACAAATTATTACATTATGTACGTCAGCGTGCGTAAGTATAATATCAGTGATTTCAGAGTCAGTGTACTCTACATCCGGAGTATTTTCGTTTGATTATCTAATGTCGATTGTTGAATAAAATAATCATTAAATGCGTTAGCCTTGTCTTCGCTGGAAAAATGCAAAGTACCATTGAAAAAGATGGGAGGGATGTCGTCGGATATGCCTTTTTTATTCATAAATTGTTTTACCAGTTTCCACCATTCCTTAGTACCGAAATGTTTTGGGTCGGATGCTTTTAAATCAAGTTCATTTAAATATTCCAGTTTTCTGTCTCTAATCTTAGTTGTTACTAAGTTTCTATAAGTCCGATAAGCTCGCCAGTCTTCGTCTTTATTGCTGTATTTTCCCATTTTAAACAACCTATACCTCTGAAGCATCTTTAGAGCGAATTGTAATGATTTTTGCTGGCATGCAGTTGCAGGCGGCTTCGAAAATATAGTATTAAAATGTTCCGCACAGTCATCGATGGATTCATTTTGCATAGCATCAGCCCAGTCTATACGAGACAACATGTTGCAAAGTTTAGTGGCATCTAATTTGTCATAGTTGCATAATGTTCTTTTGAAACTATAATTAGTATTGGTGTTATTGATCACTGTTGCACATGGCACACAGTGGTCACTACATATTTCCGGCAAAAGCTTTATACTTTTAATAACTTCGGGCGTCTGGATTATGATAAGATCAATACATGTACTACTTGTCGGAGTTATTCTAGTGTCAGAATTAGTAAGCTGGTGCAACTTAAACATGTGGAGTATATCAACTAAGTGCTTGCTTGGGAAGTTAAAGTCAGAGTTGAAGTCCCCAAAGGCAATCAATTTTAAACCAGTGTTATTTACATTCCAAAAGCTTTGTCTCATTAAATCCCAGTAGTCAGCTGTGGCAATCGGTAGAATGAACCTATTAGCATGGTTTCCTTGTCAATTCTGGTTTCAAACCAAATAGCTTCAAGAGCGGGTACATGAAGATGGGGTCTGTGCTTACAGAATACGTGTCGTTTCACGTATATGGCTACTCCACCACCACTGTGGTCTGACGGTCGGTCTGTGGCTACTCCACCACCACTGTGGTCTGACGGTCGGTCTGTGGCTACTCCACCACCACTGTGGTTTAACGGTCGGTCTAGTCTAATCGGTGGATGGAAATGTAGTAAGTCTGTTTGAGCACTAGTATGATGCGGAGCTAGCCACGTCTCAGAACATGTAATAATATCATATTTATTGCATTCGGTTTCAATGTCCTATATGTGTTTAGGTATACTTCTTGCATTGAGATGAATTATTTTAATTCCATAATTAGGGGTAGGGCCTGGGTTAGATTCGATATCTCCTGAGCGTAAGAGAAGTAACTGTAACAAATTAGATGACAAACTTGGTAACTGTAATCTGTTTTCTTGCGGTTCCGAATGAAGACAACGAGATGTGGAATGTCCTGTGTTTTCAAGAAAAATTGTCTGCTCAGCAAACAGGAAAAAGAATAGGGCTATCGTCACTCGATTATGGCTTTTCGTGCAGCATAGAATATAAAATGAGATTACTAATATTTTACTAAAAAAATAGTTACCGCTATGTTGTAAAAACATCCAATCCTGGCTCTATAAATGCACAAATCACTCGCCATTTTATGTAATGGTTCCCACAAGAACACAAAACAAAAACAAGGCCAGTATGGGACTGTAGTTTTGTGCGGTATACAGTAATAACAAGAGACTGTCTTCCGACCCAGACTGTCTCAAGGCTGTCTCTTTAGAATAAAATACACTGTTCATTCTGTAATTAAATGTTTTTATTTATTTTATTTTTATTAATAACTCGCGCAGAAAACTGTTGTAAAGCACCAGACAATGTGTGGACATGTCTCAGCTGATCAGAAAATTGACAATTTAGTGTGGTTCTTGGTATTACACGTGTACAAATACAAATAGAAAAGGACTTTATTATTCATAATAAATGCATAAAATGAAAATGTGTCTTTTGGGTCACTCGAATTCCACAGTAAAAAGAACAAGTAGACAATTCAACATAACAAAGGTAAGAGTATACAAATAAAACAGAGTAAAAAGTAGTAAAACATCATGAAACATAAAAAAAAAATCGCTTATGAGATCGATTAAGAGCACAGACATTACTCATATTCCTACACTCCACTGCCTTATAAGGAATGTACTGTATGAATGTACCTTTGTTTTCTAGTCTGCAAAAGGTATACGTTGCAGGTGCTTGAAGACATTCTCTTGGGAAAAACTGTGTACAACTGTTTGGTGTGTACCGACAGCGTCAGTTTTATTCTTTGCACACGCTTCACCCGCCCCCTCACATCTCTATGTTGCAGGACAGTTTATGAAATCGGCAGTGGTGCCGAAACCATATTCTTACTACCTGAAACTCTTTGACAAGGCGACAGCCTCCATAGCCAACACCACTGATCCAGAAGGGTTCCATCCCGCCATTACAGGTACACCTCATTCCGTCACACTTCACTTCACTGCTACACTCCATTTGGACTTCACCGTCACACTTTACTTCACTGCCACACTCCACTTAACTGCACCGTCACACTTCACTGCCACACTACCGTCACACTTCGCTTGACTTCACTGCCACATTGCACTTTACTTCACTGTCACACTACTTCACTGCCACACCTCACAGTATCACAGTCACAGTTCACTTCTTTTTACTTCACAGTCATACTTCACTACTTCACACTTCACTTTACCTTACTGTCACACTTCACAGCTACAGTTCACTTCTTTTTACTTCACAGTCACACTTCACTTTACTTCATTGTTACACTTCACTTCTTTTTCCTTCACTGTCACACTTCACTTCACTGTCACACTTCACTTCACTTTATCTCACTGTCACACTTCACTTCTTTTTCCTTCACTGTCAGGCTCCACTTCACTGTACTTCACTGTCACACTTCACTTTACTTCACAGTCGCACTTCACTTTACTTCATTGTCACACTTCACTTCACTTCACTGTCACACCTCACTGTCACACTTCACTTTACTTTATTTAGTCCGAGAGGTAACTGGCCAAACTAGTCTTACAGTGTTCCTTAGAGTGTGCCAAATATCAGTGTTTAGTGCTCAGTTTGTCTACAGATAATTGGATTATACAGAACTGAGTAGACAGAAAATCTTAGAAATAAAACAAATATATCTTTTCTTTTTCCGTCAAGAGTTCTAAATCATTATTTTCACACTGATTCTTTGCTTTAGAATGCCACTGTAGGGTCTTGGGTTTATTCTGAACCCAATTTTGTGAAGCAGTGACGTGTCTGTTTGTCACAGTACTGGATTTACCTCCCCTACCCCTAAATCCACAGTGTCACAATTCATGTTTTCACCCATAGTAACATGATTTTATTGTTACAAAACCTCATAAATCTTCCGCCTACTCAGTTCTGTATAATCCAAGTATGTGTAGACAAATTGAGCACTAAACTGTGAGGAAATTATTTCAGTATGTACATTATTCTATTTGAACCTAAGAAAACATCAGATTTATTTTATTTTATTTTTGACAATAAAATCATGTTACTGTGGCGGAAAATAAGAATTCTGACATTCTTGCATTTGTGGGGTAGGGGAGGTAAATCCAGTACTGTAACAACCAGACACGTCACAGCATCACAAAATTGGGTTCAGAATAAACCCAAGGTCCTGCTATGGCATTCTCATGCAAATAATCAGTGAAAAGTGTGATGTAGAACTTTTGACAGATAAAGAAATGACATATTTGTTTCATTTCTAAGATTTCCACATGACAAGTACACCATGCTTAGTTAAACCATCACTGTGAACCAGTACCACACCATATTTCGATTCTGTTTGTTCTAGACAGTGCAGAAAGCATTTGGACACACAATCATTATTGATTTTAATCATTATGATCAATACAAAATGATTTCTCGGTGATTTAATTCAGGTGGTTTTCCACCGCGCTGTGGTGTCTTCAGTCGGTGTGAAAGACGATACCCTTACGTCAAGGGCTGTACCCCTGGTGCATCCCAAACGTTTTCTTGGGAACAACTTGTAGCGTATTTGGCACACTCTAAGGAACACTGTCAGACTAGTTTATCTGAGTACTGGGATGGTGCACGGTAGGCCAAGTTACGTACCTCTCGAACTGTCACACTACACAGTTACTGTACACTTCTGTTTACTTCACTGTCACACTACACAGTCACTGTACACTTCTGTTTACTTCACTGTCACACTACACAGTCACTGTACACTTCTGTTTACTTCACTGTCACACTACACAGTCACTGTACACTTCTGTTTACTTCACTGTCACACTACACAGTCATTGTACACTTCTGTTTACTTCACTGTCACACTACACAGTCACTGTACACTTCTGTTTACTTCACTGTCACACTACACAGTCACTGCACACTTCTGTTTACTTCACTGTCACACTACACAGTCGCTGTACACTTCTGTTTACTTCACTGTCACACTACACTTCCTTTTACTTCAAAGGGGGTGGGGGGGGGGAGAGAGAGGGGGTGGGGAGGGGGCAGAAAGAGAAGGGGGCGAAAGAGAGAGAGGGGGGGAGGGAGAAAGAGAGGGGTTGGGGAGGGGGCAGAAAGAGAAGGGGACGAAAGTGAGAGAAGGGGGCAGGGAGAGAGAGAGGGTGTGCGTGGGAAGGGGACAGAAAGAGAAGGGGCGAAAGAGAGAGAAGGGGGGGGGGAGGGGGTGGTTGGGGAGGGGGCAGAAAGAGAAGGGGGCGAAAGAGAGAGAAAGGGGGGGAGAGAGAGGGGGTGGTTGGGGAGGGGGCAGAAAGAGAAGGGGGCGAAAGAGAGAGAAGGGGGGAGAGAGAGGGGGGTGGGGAGGGGCAGAAAGAGAAGGGGGCGAAAGAGAGAGAAGGGGGGAGGGAGAGAGAGTGGGGGTGGAGAGGGAGCAGAAAGAGAAGGGGGCGAAAGAGAGAGAAAGGGGGTGGGGGGGGGGGGGGGAGAGAGAAAGAGGGAAATGGCGGAGCTGGAATTCGACCTCTAATTCGAAAACTTTATTTTCAGGTATTATAATTTAGGTTCAGTATAAGCTTGTCTAATAACTACTCTCTGTCTCTGTCTCTCTGTCTTCTCTTAATCCTTCCTGATCCTTCCCTATCTACAGAGCAAAAGGTGAGTGTACTTCAAATTTTAAATCTACCTCAACAGCTCATTTACAATAAAGGAGTATTTATACAAAAGGTTCTTGATAGTAATTTCCCAAACTACCTTGCAGAACCCTTTATTAGTCACCAGTCCCACTATACTAGCTCCAGGAATAGCTCTACGTGCCAAGACCAAGGCTTGACTTGTTTGAGAAAAAAACAAAAAACAAAAACTCGCATATCCTTCGCTGGAGTGTCGCTCTGGTACTCCCTGCCTCAAAACATAAAATCCTGCATTTCTCTTCCTTGTTTCAAACTTAATCTGCACAGATATATGTCTGAGAATAACCTCTCGCCAAATTTGGACGGATTTGTTTGAATCACACATTTGCCTAAACATTTGATTGTTGTATACATGTATATCCATGAAATAAATTTAATTCCGATGTTTCTGCACATTTGTAGGAACACTGTGAAACTGCTTTAATCGATTGCTTAATCTTACTAATAATATCTGTTCAGAGTGCGATAGCAACAATAATTCGTTTATCAGTGATGTAATAAACGATGATACCGCTGTGTGTATAGCAAGCACTGGTCTACAGTGTAACAAGATGGGGGAGGGGGTCCCAAACTGTATTATAAGGTCGTGTTAAAGTGCTCACGGAGGTTTTACTTGAAGAAGTTGAGTGAGTGACATGATCTGAGGTGTATTGGAAGATATTCTAAAACACGGCACCAGAAAAAGGATATGTTTCTGGAGCTGGAGTGGGGAGCTTTGTACAAGCTAGATCTGTACACTGGCGCATTCTTGGTAAGTGCTCTATACATAAAAACACCCTTGTTGTAGTCCATCTGTTTGTGAAGGCTCATTATTCCGATCTTTATGAGTTTCTGGTCAGTGGTTAGATTTTTATCTGGAAGGATTAGCTTTCCGGCTATGTGTATGCATGTTTCATGTACTGATTCTGGTGTCCAGTCTTGTTTTGAATTGTGAAGTGCTTGGAGCCAGTCTAGTTGGATTAGGAGCTGTATAAGAGTTACGTATTGTTATTAATATTATTCCGGCTCTTCTTAGTAGAGAATTTGATCGTTTTTTGAGAGTAGCACTACAGCCGCCCCACAGTACGGATTCAGTGTGGGATTTAGTGTGTGCATTGAAGAAAAGTTGTAAAGTACCAGTGTCAACAATGTACTTTAGATAGAACTAGAGGGAAGACATTCTTAGAAAATGTTTTGCTCTGTGTGTCAGTATATGTCTCCCACTGAAGTTTGTCTATAATTATTCCTAAAATTCGATGTTTTGTCACTTGTTCAACTTTCACTCCAATGTAGTAATAGATCAAGCGATAAAGGTAACAGCTGATGCTTCTCTCAGAAAGAAACAAAGGTCTGGAGGGCGGGCGGGGGTGGGTGGTGGTGGAGGGGGGGGGGTCTTGAAGAGGTTGATTTCCAGACTGTGGACTGGAGTTCAGCTGCATTAGGCCGGCAAGCGAGAATGGCCTTTTACGATTGCTTATAGATTTTGATGGGGACGACCACGGTGATGATCGAAACAATGATGACGCAGGTGACGGAACGCCAATAGACTTCTGGGATTTCCGTGCCTGGCCACTGATCCCCCAGAACAAAGGACTGTCCGAGCCCGCCGTCTTGACACCGCACCTGATGAGACACCTGTACCCAGACCCCAAGTTTATCGTCATCATGAGGAATCCTGCAGACAGGTAGTGTGACAACACTTGTACCCAGACCCCAAGTTTATCGCTATTGTGTAGACAGGTAATGTGATGACACCTGTACCCAGGCCCCAAGTTTATCGTCATCATGAGGAATTCTGTAGACAGGTAGTGTGACGACACCTGCACCCAGATCCCAAGTTTATTGTTATTATGTAGACAGGTAGTGTGACGACATCTGTACCCAGATCCCAAGTTTATTGTTATTACGTAGACAGGTAGTGTGATGACACCTGTACCCAGATTCCAAGACACGCCACCTTGGCGGGCGAGTGTCAAGCTAACTCTGTGTATCACGAACCAGTCCAGTAATTAGGCCTACCAGCATAACCTCGACCCTGGTGTGTGCATTTTCTGATCATTTGTCATGGCTAGTTTTGCTTTTCCCAGGAATAGTTCATTCATGTAATGCATCTATGTAAAAGCAGCTGGAGTGTCTTGTACACACACACACACACACACACACACACACACACACACACACACACACACACACATACACACACACACACACACACACACACACACACACACACACACACACACACACACGGACGGACGGACGGACGGACGGACGGACGCACAGAATGAGACGAGGACTGAGGAAAAAAAGAGGGGGGGGGGGGGGGTAAATGAAAAGACAGAGGTGACTTTTAGAAGAGCGTTGAAGGAATGAACAAATTGAACAAACGGTCGGCACAAACGGCGGGTTGTCACGAATATAATGCACTTGTCAATGCAGTCCCTGAGTCCAACACTCCAGATCTCTCTCGTTGGTATTTATTCAGTCCACCAGCCAATCGATCTATCTGACAGTGTTCTGTTTGTTTGTTTGTTTACTGTAGGGGAGCGGGAAACCAGGAAACAGTATCTGTGTTGGAAAAGACACAAGCAAACGAAACATTTAGAACATGAAAGCAAACGTAAAAGCCTAAACAACAGCAAATATCTAATAAATACAGTAACCATGTAGTTTACCTGTAGGTTACTATAATACATGATAGTTACTGTGACAAAATGATTAATAATCAAGCACATAGGTTGTGTGCATGACTTGCACTTGAAACCCGTATCTCAGTGTCGCGGCCAGTCAATTAACTGATCTCATAGTTCAGGAGCTGTGTCAGAGTCGAGGTGGCCGTCCTGGGCTGTCCGTCCTAACGAGCCTTCTGGTTTCCGTGGACGTAAAGATTTATTGAACCATGCTTCGGCATTGGTCTCAGCTTGTCCCTAATATGTCAGCTGATATCCGAGGACATTGAGCATCACTTCATCATCATCTTCATTAACTGATAAACACCTAGTATATAATAGTATACAATAAAGTAACAGTGAAAAATACGGATTACCAAGACCATTCTTAGCTAAACAGGAAGAGTGAGATAATTGTTACAGCAGTTCCGCTTAAGCTCACAACAAGATGGACAGTGACACGGGTGGCACTTGGGACCATGCTGTTGCTGCTGCTGCTGTTGTTTTTGTTACATCTCATTTATTGTTTACTGTTAACTAGGCGAAACTGTTCGCCTGCCGTACATCTGTATGTTTTTTTCCAACTGCATGCGCTCATCGCCCATCAGCTCTAAAAGCGTGTTGATGAGCACACAACAATTCACTGTATCTTTAGTTTGTCTGGATTATTGTTTTAAACCGAGGTTAAAAATAAATTAACAAAAATTGAAGGCATGAAAGAAAGGACTGACTGTGACAGGTGTCATAAGGGAGACGATAATTATATATAATTATTCCATTGCTTAGGAGCACAGTAAGAGAAGAGCGTTGGCCAAGGGTCTGAGTTTTAACATCGGGGATAGGAAACATCCGTGTGTCTGCAGAAGAAGAAAACTAAGTAATAAGATCCTAACGCATTGTGTCACTGTTGTGCAGGTTGTACTCGGACTACATCTTCCTCGGGTACGGCTTCACACCCGAAAAATTCGCTAAGGACGTCCCCAAGGCTGTGGACATGATGGAGAAGTGTCTGAAGGTCAACACCACCCGACAGTGTGTCTTCAGCAACGACACCTACGTCAGCCTGCCGGTAAGTCAGCAACGATACCTGCATCAACCTGCCCGTAAGTCAGACACACACCTGTGTCTTCAGCAACGATACCTGCATCAACCTGCCCGTAAGTCAGACACACACCTGTGTCTTCAGCAACGACAGCTACATCAACCTGCCGGTAAGTCAGCAACGACAGCTACATCAACCTACCCGTAAGTTAGCAACGATACCTACATCAACCTGCCCGTAAGTCAGACACACACCTGTGTCTTCAGCAACGACACCTACATCAAGCTGCTGGTGAGCCAGACACACACCTGTGTCTAAAGCGCTGTTCTCTAACCAGAGTTAAAGTCACTGCGCTGTACACAAGACTTATGACCAAAAAAGAAACCCACATTAGTATGCATTTCAACAAGCAGAACCTTAAATATTGTAGTCTACCATTATGACATAGCAAACAATAACTACATAAACACACACACACACACACACACACACACACACACACACACACACACACACACCCACACACACACACACACACACACACACTACCATGCGCGCACCAGTCCCCACTCAAATACAGTAATTAGTAAATGATCGATACTCTCAACAACAACACCAAATTGAATCTGTCTTCTCACCCACCCTCCCCGCGCCCCCTTCTCTTGTCTGGATCTCTCTCCCCCTCCCCCCCCCCCCCCCCCCCCCCCACGCCACCCACTCTCGCCCTCTCCCTATCCATATGCATCCGTCTACATTCAACAAGCCATACGCAGACACGCCACCTTTTTTTAGACAAAGGGCAAGATTCTACTGAAAAGCTTGGGCAAACAGAAAGGCTTTGAGGTGAGATATGAACTGGGATAATGCTAGTACAGTTTTTAGAGTGGCCGGCAGTGAATTTCAAACAGATGGTGCCATGAAATTGAAAGAACCCGAAAACGTCAAACTGTTTGAAGAATCAGCATCGAAAATTCCACTTCTCGCCATCCGTAAGCTACTTCACTTGGAGAAATCCAAAATTAGCCTTGACCTAATCGACGATGCTTCCTGTTTGGACATCACCCCTTGGACACTTTCAGTCCGTATAGTCCGGTTTGCCCTAACTAAAAAAAAATTAAAGACACAACTAACCATGAAACCTAGAAACAGTTTTATTTGCAGCTTGTTACAAAATATCCTTCGTCAGAATTAGTTTTTCACTTTTTCATTGGTGTTTCAAAAACAGAGGAAGGACTCGCTACGGTGGCTGTCTCCATTAAACAAACATATTCGCAAACCATTTACTTGTCGGCTTCCAGACGACAGCTCTATATTATTATTAACTGCAAAACTACGAGTTATTCTTTGGGCTCTTAAACATGTTGAGGAAATGCGGCTGCAGACTCTGCTGCTAAGGATGTCCTCGATGGCGACGTCTCGAATGAGCTCATTCCCTTCTCAGATATAGTCTCGTGTAAATAAATATGTTAAATATATGTGAGAGCTATGGCAGTCAGAATGGGACGAGTTCCCTGGAAACAAACTGCACAAGATATTTCCACATTTCCTCGGACAAACAGAAGAGAAGAAACTGTGCTATGTGGATTGCACAGTGGTCATTCTTATATTACTCCTTTTTGTGGAAGGGTGAGGGACCACCAGTGTGCATCGCATGTGAAAAACGATTAACCATAGAACACTTTTTATTTACTTGTTCTGGTTTTATTCAAAGAAGAGAAAACCATTTTACAGCTAATCACTGTGTCTATTATTTCAAGAAATATCACTGGAAAAGATTTTTAACTTTCTGAAAGAAATCAATATTTTTGACAGAATATAAACTTTCAAATCAGGTTTGGTTCTGGTAGTATTTTACCCACATTTTAAGTCTGTTTTAAATATATACCAGTTTTAGCATGTACATATTTTTAACGATTACTATATGCTGACAAATGTGTACCGCTCTGATAGAACTGTACTGGTTCAATGGGCATAAAAGATCAAGTTACTTACTTCTTTATCAACGACAGCTAATGTTTCTCAACGACAGCTGTGTTTATCAACGACAGCTACATCAGCCTGTTTATCAATGACAGCTACATCAGCCTGTCTTTATTAACGACAGCTACATCAGCCTGTGTTTACCAACGACAGCTACATCAGCCTGTCTTTATCAATGACAGCTATATCAGCCTGTTTATCAACGACAGCTACATCAGCCTGTTTATCAACGACAGCTACATCAGCCTGTTTATCAATGACAGCTATATCAGCCTGTGTTTATCAATGACAGCTATATCAGCCTGTTTATCAATGACAGCTATATCAGCCTGTGTTTATCAACGACAGCTACATCAGTCTGTCTTTGTTTATCAATGACAGCTATATCAGCCTGTGTTTATCAACGACAGCTACATCAGTCTGTCTTTGTTTATCAATGACAGCTACATCATCCTGTGGTTCTTGCCACAGATGTTCTGGTTTTGATTATAATCATGTATGATTTTTGGGACATATATGTGTTGTGTGACGAATGTATGTTGTGACAAAGGCATTTGTTTTGTTTTGTTGGTTTGTGCTGTGAGAAATGATGGTGGTGTGTCAGTTGTTTGTTTTCAAAGATGTCCTTGTTTTGACTTGTGTTGACAGATATTTGAAGTTATGACAGAAATGTGTTGTGCGACAGGTGTACGCATGCTGTGGCTGTCGCTTCCCTAACGGTCGCTGACGTAATCCCTACGGCACTAACTCCCCAACGCCACCACACAACAATGAGAAACCTTTCAAACCCTTTAATAATTGCATAGCTCCATCCATCACCCGCACACGTCGCCCCTTTCATACACACGACTGAACTAAAATGCACCATGACATCTGACAGCCACAGCACAGTAATACGTTAAAGATGCGATGACCCAGTCATCCCCGGTTAAAGAAGGTGCGAGGGGCACGGTGCCCACACGCTGTATAATAAATAGCTGTCCAACTGTCCAAAGCAGAGACCCTTCTATTAATTTAGCACAATTCACCGTGTCAATCCTGTTCAGTGACACACACATATACTGGCTTATCTCCCTTGGCCCAACACCGTTCTTCCCCGTACGGCCTCTCACCGACCAAATACATACAACCCAAAACACAACTCCCTTCCTCTGCCCTCTCACCGACCAAATACATACAACCCAAAACACAACTCCCTTCCTCTGCCCTCTCACCGACCAAATACATACAACCCAAAACACAACACCCTTCCTCTGCCCTCTCACCGACCAAATACATACAACCCAAAACACAACTCCCTTCCTCTGCCCTCTGACAAACCCATATCACGCATACCACCACGCACACCTTATATACATACATACAAAACCTAATAATCAAGGAAATAATAATACATACATACAACAAAACATAAAACGCCTAAACTGCTTTCACACACAGAACAAATACCGGCCCTCAGTCCCGCATGCAATGAAGAAGAAACTAGATTATGACTCACCAGCCGACTCGCGATAGCCTGTCCCTCTCCTCACGTTCCTCGAACGTTAAAGGAAATAAAGATTATTAATACACCACGCAAGAAAAATAATTGAAGCACAAATAACAGTGCAGTCACCTCCTACCAAACCTAGCTGGACGTGACAGTGGCAGTGGCAGTGGCAGTGGCAGTGACAGTGGCAGTGTGGCGTTTGTGTGGTTACTGTGTTGTTTGTTTTGTAGCAGATGATTGTGCTGCGAACGGTGTGTGCGTTGTGCGCTGAATCCCGCCATAACGTGAGGCTGAAAGCTTCGTACCAAACAACACAATCAACCAGCGGTGGAGTGTGTGTGGGGGGGCGGGGGGGGGGGGGGGGTGCAACCCGAATGTCGATCAAACGTTACAAAAATACGTAAACTATAATTACATAATATTTCTCTCTCCCTCTGTTTTGTCTAAACCTACTGAAGAACATGTCCGTAAGTATTTAGCGCACATGGTAAGCCATACAGGGAGAAATGGTGGAACTTGCGGGCAGAGTTTAATGATGCTATGGAAGATGAGTGTCAGAGAGAGCAGGGTAGAGCGTTCCAAAGTAATGGTGCTACACAGAAGAGGGCGTGTCGATCAAAAGCCACGAGACGAGCATCGGCAGACGAGCGGAGTTGCCGAGACGGAGCATAGAGCTGGAGGAGATCGGATGAAACAGGGCCAGGCCAGTACGGACATTGCGGTGACCAGCATGGAGTTTCTTTTGGCGAGGGAACAGAAGATGCTGACACGGAGGAAGGCCAGGCCAGTAAAGAGAATGTAGCGACCAGCAATGTATTGTTTCTGAGTAAGGGAACAAAAAACAATGACACGGAGCAAGTTCCAAGGTCACCGTCCGAGACATAATCATGTAGCTTTTAAGAACGGGCAGGTGCGTTTTTGTTACGCAGCAGTTTCATTCCTGTTCCATGTGTTTGGTCAGGTCTTCCTGTAATACTTTATTACTCGGCAAAACACCAGGTTTGCAATGCTCCTTTCATGTAGTCTCTGTGCGTGCGTGTGTGTGTGTGTGTGTGTGTGTGTGTGTGTGTGTGTGCGTGCGTGCGTGCGTGCGTGCGTGCGTGCGTGCGTGCGTGCGTGCGTGCGTGCGTGTGTGCGTGTGTGTGTGCGTGCGTGCGTGCGTATTGCGTCAGGTGCGTTTGTGTTAACAGGCGTATTTTCATTCTTACAGGTGATTCTATTGTGACAGGTGTATTATGTTATGAAAGGTGTCTTCGTGTTGTGACAGGCGTGTTTGTGCCATGGTAGATGTTTGTGTTGTGACATGTGTATGCATTGTGACAGGTGTGTTAATGTTGTAAGCAAAAATATTATCTGCTGTAAACACGGAAAACTTTTGATTACGGTCACGAGCAAAATAAGCACAAGTGATAAATAGGGTAAGCCTACTGCATTGAATCTCTCCCTCCCTCCCTCCTCCCCGCCCCCCCTCCTCACACACACACACACACACACACACACACACACACCACCACCACCACCACCACCACATCACACACGCACACACACACACACACACACACACACACACACACACACACACACACACACACACACACGCGCGCGCGCTCGCGCGTCTTTGCCTAATAGGCGTCTTTGCGTTTTGTTTTGACAGGTAGCTGTGTGTGTTATGATACGAAACTGATGCTGTAGTTTCATTATGTGCAGTTACGAAACTGTGTTTTGATTGCCTTCGTTTTGTCTTGTGCTATGGCGCTGAGGCTGACCAGTAAACGATTGGAACGTTTTCCTCTTGCCTCTTGTATACTTGTGAGACCATACAGCAACATGGTGGCAGCGGTAAAACGAGAACATCATCTTCCTGGTCAATGCAGCCTCTCCACCCACTGAACAGCACAGACCCGGAGACCATCCCTTTCGACCAGAGGCTGGGCCGGTGAATCTTCCCGCCAGTGAATTTCGGGCAAAGCAACCTTCGACTGTTCAAGTTCCTCGCAAGTCTGGGTCTGCAAACGTCTAACCTTCGCCAGTGGTACAGCATCTTCGGTTGTCCAGAAGGAATCGCCCTACAAAGTTTTTTTTTTTTTTTTTTTGCAGCAACCTTGCAGAACTTTTCGTACAAACAGGTGTGTAGCCCTCATACCATGCGTGCACGCCCAAGGGGAACAACTGCATCAAGCGCATCTTGTGATCCCTTGCACAGTTATATACCCTCATATGTGTTCCGGACAGCATTTTGTTACTGTGCCCAGTGACTACGACCACGTACTGTGTGCCAGTGTACAGACGCTTCGCTGTGTTCCTCTATGTACCGCCACAGAATAGACGCTTTGCAGGATTCAATGAGTGGTTGATGAATGTGGACGCTGAAGCGGAATAGTGGCTCTTATGAACATTTATCACAGTATCATGTTTTGATGTGAATGCATTATTGTAGGTTATGCATTTTGAATCTGTGTGGACGTTGCATGTGCTGTACGCATTACTATTGTCACACACAAATCCACAAGTGAACAAATACATCACCATTGCCATATAGTCCTCCCTGCACTAACCTTCCTAGCGATACTGCCATTACAGTTGCATTGGTCGCGCACACTCACACACAAGAACATGGCACGCTCACGCATCCCGAAATGAGCTGGGCATCAGAAAATCATGAGGAGGCCTTGCAGCTATTCAAACAAACTATGTCATACTACTGTGAAGATGAGGACATCACAGATCCAGGCAAAATAGCTCTGAAAATCCTTAGGGGGATAGGAAACGAGGGCCTGAAGCGCCTCAACGCGTCAGGGATGTCAGATGCAAACAAGAAGAGGCCTGACAAAATATGGGACTTGTTTGAGTCTCAGCTAAAGACAAATCTCAACTTCAGAGTGCATCGTCTCCACTTGATGGACTACAGGCAAAGAAGTGAGGAATCTGTCGATGACTTTGTAACCAGAGCACGCACTCAAGCCCTCAAGTGTGAATTTGAAGAGAATGAATTGGAGGAAAGGATCATTGAACTCATGATTGCATCCACACCAATCGAAGCATTCCAGCGTGAACTGCTGGGAAAAGCCAAAGGCTACAAGCTGACAGACGCACTTGCAGAGGGGAGACGTTTTGAAGCCATTCTCGCAGGTCGACAGGAAATTCAGAAACGCACAAGCACACCACTGAACAATGTGGACCAAGTAGGCCAAGCATGTGGCAACTGTGGCAGAGCCCATCCCCCAAGAGCATGTCCGGCATACAAAGACTCGTGCAAATTTTGTGGAAAAATCGGACACTGGAAGAAATTTTGCCGAAAACGCAAAGGAACAAACCGCCCGAAAGAAGATGTTCAACAACGTGGTGACACCAAATCGGATGGCAAACAACATAGGGATGCTGGCAAAGGCAGCCGTAGGAGAGACCGAAGATTCCATGATCTGGAACCAGCAGCCAGTTACACTTCAGAGGAAGACTCCACTGAGCCCTATGACTGCATACGCATATCCAGTGTACGCAACGAGGTTTTCACAACACTGGATGTTATCTACCCTAGAAAAAAGGGCATGCGCAAGATCAAACTCAAGGTCGATACTGGAGCTGCGGGAAACACTCCCCCTTAGGACATACAAGCAGATGTACAAGACACTCCCCCCAAAAGACATCCTTGAGCCCACAAGGAACGTCAAGCTGGTTGCCTACAACGGTCAGGAGATCCCCTGTCTAGGATCCATCAACCTCCAGCTTCGATTTGGAAGAAAAAAAAAAAAACTTCACGAAGACCAAGTTCTATGTCGTTGATGTTCCATCAGCACCTATTGTTGGTCTGCCAACATGCGAGAAAATTGGACTAGTCACTATTCACTGTGATGACCTCAGGCCCAAACCAGATGTCACAACCGTGGAAGGATTGAAGCAAGCATATCCAGGCCAATTCGACATTCTGGGAGACTTCAGAGGGGTGGCCAAGCTCCACCTGAAGCAAGACTGTGAACCATTCATCGACCCCCCACGTAAGTGCTCCATCCATCTCAAGGAAAAACTAAAGCGCGAGCTGAAGAAGATGGAGAAGCAGGGTGTCATCCGGAAAGTCAGCGAACACACAGACTGGTGCTCTAGTCTCGCATACTCTGTGAAAAAAAGATGGATCCGCATATGCATCGACCCCCAGAAACTCAATCAAGCCCTGAAGCGATGTCCACACTAAGTTCCCACACTTGAAGAGCTGAATCCTCAGTTTGCAGGGTCAACAGTCTTCAGCAAGTTGGATGCCAAAGCGGGCTATTGGTCAGTCCATCTTGACCCAGACAGCCAGTTGATCACTACATCTCGGACCCCGTTTGGTCGATACTGCTGGTCCAGATTACCATTTGGACTAAGGGTTTCACAAGACATATTCCAAGCCAGAATGGACGAGATCTTGGAAGACCTTCCAGGCGTGGTCGGGATCACTGATGACGTCTGCGTGCATGGCAAAGATGAAGAGGAGCACGACCGGAACCTGAAAGCGCTCATGGACAGAGCAAAAGAAACGGGGATGGTGTTCAATTCAGAAAAGTGCACAATCAGACAACCTGAGATCAGCTTCTTCGGCAACATTTACTCCAAAGATGGCATCAGATCTGACCCGGCCAAGGTTGATGACATCCAGAACATGCCTGTTCCACAGGACAAAGAGGATCTGCAGAGATTCCTCGGTATGATGACATACCTTGCAACATTCATTCCCAACTTCAGTGAAGAATCACAGCCACTCAGGGACCTCCTGAAGAAGAACGTCCCATTTGAGATGTCGGAAGACCACCTCCACTGCTTCCAGAAACTCAAAACAGCAATCTCAGCAAAGTCGTGTGTCAAATACTTTGACCCAACAAAACCCACCACGCTGGAGGTAGACAGTTCAACGAAAGGTCTTGGCGCAGCAATTCTGCAGGACGGTCAACCTGTTGCATTCGCATCCAAAGCGCTCAACTCAGCACAAAGCAACTACCAAACATTGACCGGGAGATGCTCGCCGTTGTGTTCGGCATCAATCGCTTCCACACGTACCTGTACGGACGCCCCTTTCGAGTGATAACTGATCACAAGCCACTCGAAATGATTTCCAAGAAGCCCCTCCTCAGGGCACCACCCAGGCACCAGAGGATACTCCAGAAAATACAGGGATATGACTTCATCATCGAGTATCGACAAGGAAAGACGATGACCCTGGCAGACACTCTGTTGATGCTGCCGAATCCAAAGGACAAGGGCGCAGTCGACTTGGATCTCAGGGTTGATGGTATTGAGATGACGACGGCGGAAGTTCATCGCTGTGACATAGACCTGGTCAACCTTTCACAGAGGAAACAGCATCAACTTCGAGACCAGACAGCCAGAGATCCGACCATGAATGCGCTCATGGAAACCATCATCCAAGGATGGCCTGACAGCATCAAGGATCTGCCAAGTGATGTACGAGTTCTCTGGTCATTCCGTGATGAGTTGGCTGTTGAGGAAGGAATCATTTTCAAAGGAAAACAAGTCCTCATCCCAGAGAGTCTGCGAGCAGACATTCTTGCCCAACTCCGTCAGTCTCACCAAGGCATTGAGAAGACCCAACTATTGGCCAGAGAAGGGGTGTACTGGCCAAACATCAACAAAGACATTGAACATGTGACCAGGACCTGCACCCTGTCAGGAGTTGGCAAACTGCAACAAGAAGGAGCCCCTCATACCACATGACACACCGATGGCCCCTTGGAAGAAACTGGGCACGGACTTGTTCGAGGTGGACGGGGAGCATTTCGTGCTGATATGTGACTATTTCTCAAAATATCCCATAGTCACACCACTACACGCTACCACAAGTGAGAACGTCACAGAGGAAATCAGAAAAGCTGTGTCACTGTTTGGCCGACCCGACGAGATCGTCAGTGATAACGGACCACAGTACATCGGGAAACCATTCCAGGACTTTGTCCACAAGTGGGGCATACAACACACCACCTCATCACCCAGGTTTCCACAGTCCAGTGGGTTCATAGAAAGACAGGTACAGACTATCAAGAAGATCATCAAGAAGTGTAAGAAGGAGAATCAGAGCCTACACCTTGCCATGCTCGACCTTCGAGCAACCCCAGTCGACTCCAAGCTCCGGCAGAGATGTTGATGGGCAGGCCTATCACCACATTGCTTCCTTCCCGCACCTCTCCATCTCCCGTCACTGTTGCACAACGTCAACATTTGGATCGCAGACAGTCGACGATGAAGTCCAACTATGACAGACATGCAGGCGAGAGTCTCCCTCCTCTCCACAAAGGACAGAACGTCAGGATCCTGGACAAAGCAAGCAAGACCTGGATACCGGGTGAAGTCACAGGGCACAGCGGAGAACCAAGGTCCTACAACGTGAGAACAAACCAGGGGTCCAACATCCGACGCAACAGAGGAGACTTGAGGGAAGCTCCCCAACAGGACAGTGCAGACACTGGAAACCGGCCTGGTGTGACAACCCAGCCCCACTGGAAACTCCCTCTGCCATCCGTCCAGAGCATGATCCTACTATTGATCAAGAGGCTGAACCACCTTCGCAGTCTGGTCAAGAGACCGTTAGAACACGTTCAGGTCGGGTGATCAGAGCCCCTGCACGTTATAATGAATATACCAGTTGAACAGGACTATCACATAGAACACGGAAAAGCAACAAACCAACAAGTAAACGATTAAAATAATCACTCATTATTTTTTTACATTTAGGTTGTATCTGATCCTAGTTATTGAGAAACCCGTTTAATTAAGAATGATTTACATCAAAGGCCATTGTTATCTTGAATCCCAAAGATGAGTTTGATTTGTGTCCATTTGCCAAGATAGGTAATACGATAGGGTTTTGTTTACAGTTCTGTGAGATGAGAGTAAGAAAAAGAAAAACTGAGTGTGATTATTTTCTTAAAGAAAGGGGGATGTTATGATACGAAACTGATGCTGTAGTTTCATTATGTGCAGTTACAAAACTGTGTTTTGATTGCCTTCGTTTTGTCTTGTGCTATGGCGCTGAGGCTGACCAGTAAATGATTGGAACGTTTTCCTCTTGCCTCTTGTATACTTGTGAGACTGCATACAACAACAGTGTGCTGTGACAGGTAGGCGTGTTGTGACATGCATGTTTGTGCTCACATGTGTTTGTGTTATGACAGGTTTGTATTCTCACAGGTGTCTGTTTTGTGACATGCATGTTTGTATTCTGACAGGTGTTTGTGTTGTGACAGGCGTGTTTATGTTGCGACAGCGGTCTCATTATAATGTGACAGGTACGTTTGTTTTGTGACAGGTGTGTGCGTGTGTGTGTGTGTGTGTGTGTGTGTGTGTGTGTGTGTGTGTGTGTGTGTGTGTGTGTGTGTGTGTGTGTGCGTGTGTGTGTGTGTGTTGTGACGGGTGTAGCACCTAGGTATCAGGCTGCCTTTTGACGTGTTGGGGTGAAGCAGCAATGTGCGATAGTTTGATCCCTAAACGTGGAAAAGATAAGTCACATTATGGGAACTTCCGTCCCCTCGCCATAAGCAGCTGGCTCTGTAAAACGGAAAGAATGGTCAACGCTCGTCTCTGGAGTTACAAGGTCTTTCCGAGAAGTAGTGTGTTGCTGGGAATCCTGGCAGACCTGTAGGATCTTGGTTTAAGGGTTCACCTCCCTTTCTTCATTCGGGGTTTTCTGTTTTAACGTTCTTTCAGAGACAGGGTGGGCTCCACTCTCTTCTCTGTCGGAGCTTCATGATCCTGATCTCTTTATCCTCAAAGTTAACAAAACTGTGATAGCTGCACTGAAGGGAGTAGACTGCTGC
>OY757542.1:537719-577719 GCA_963584105.1 Alviniconcha strummeri
AGTCCAATATCACAGGTTGCAAGACAGCACACTCCACCCTTCATGTCCCAAAGGACTGTCCAATGTCATAACTTACACATTCCACTCCTTGCATCCCAAAACACAGTCCACTATCACAGTTTACACACTCCACTCACTGTGTCTCAAAACACAGTCCATCATCACACCATGGCACACTATGCCCTGTGTCCAAACACACAGTCAAACATCACAATTTAGAAGATGGCACATTCCGATCCATGTGTATACAAAAGTCCAGTGTCATAACTTACATACTCCACTCCCTGTGTCCCAAGGCACAGTCCAGTGTCATAACTTACATACTCCATTCCCTGTGTCCCAAGGCACAGTCCAGTGTCATAACGTACATACTCCACTCCCTGTGTCCCAAGGCACAGTCCAGTGTCATAACTTACATACTCCATTCCCTGTGTCCCAAGGCACAGTCCAGTGTCATAACGTACATACTCCACTCCCTGTGTCCCAAGGCACAGTCCAGTGTCATAACGTACATACTCCACTCCATGTGTCCCAAGGCACAGTCCAGTGTCATCAAGTACATACTCCACTCCCTGTGTCCCAAGGCACAGTCCAGCATCAGAACGTACATATTCCACTCCCTGTGTCCCAGGACACAGTTCAATGTCACAATTTACAAGAAGGCACACTCTGCTGCTCATGTCCAAAAACCCAACCCAACATGACAGTTAATTTACACACTCTTCTCGTCATGTCCCAAAGCACGGTCCAACGTCCCAGTTCACAAGACGGCACACTCGTGTCCCAAAGCACGGTCCAATGTCCCAGTTCACAAGACGGCACACTCGTGTCCCAAAGCACGGTCCAACGTCCCAGTTCACAAGATGGCACACTCGTGTCCCAAAGCACGGTCCAACGTCCCAGTTCACAAGACGGCACACTCGTGTCCCAAATCACGGTCCAACGTCCCAGTTCACAAGACGGCACACTCGTGTCCCAAATCACGGTCTAACGTCCCAGTTCACAAGACGGCACACTCGTGTCCCAAAGCACGGTCCAACGTCCCAGTTCACAAGACGGCACACTCGTGTCCCAAAGCATGGTCCAACGTCCCAGTTCACAAGACGGCACATTCGTGTCCCAAAGCACGGTCCAACGTCCCAGTTCACAAGACGGCACACTCTGCTCTCTGTGTCCCAACCCCAGCACGCACATGCTCCAGCACAGCTGACGGCAGCCGTTGGATGATGCCACGCGCCATGTCGTCCGTCTTCCTGCGCGCGTAGAGCACCATGAGGATGGACATGGGGGTCACCTTGAGGGTGAAGCATTTCTCCGCCAGGCTGCACGTTTCCTCGGAGTCTTTGAGGAGGAGGATGGAGCGCTGAAGTGGCGAGAGGGTGGAGGTGGAGGTGGGATGATGGTGGCGGTGACGAAGGGGCAGTCCTGACGGGGTTTGGGGGGGCAGGAAGTAGAACCTATTGTTGTCAAACACCTGTCTCATGTTCTGGAATGGGGTCACAGAGGTGAAGGGCAGTGGAGTCCCACAAATACTATTCATGTCAAGGTCATACACTGACTCTTGATCAAGGGACCCATTCTCTGAGGGAAAAGGGGAGGTGGCTGTCTGTGCAGCACCAGGGGGACAGTGAGCGCGGAGCACGGTCATCACGGCAGCGCCAGCGGTGGCTGTGCCTGGTTTGTCCCGCTTACCTTGGCCTGCGTGCACCGACAGCCCTGGATCATCAGCAACGTAGCTCTCCTGCCCCTCTGCTACACCCGAGTCCTCAAAATCAGACACGCCCAGTCTTTCCGTGGGCAGGCTCTGACGGCTGTTACTGTCTGTGAACGTATTTTGATAGCCATCTTTGTCTGTGAACACGTTCTCACATCTACCCGTTTCTGTGAACATATCCTTCCTGTTGTCTTTGCCAGTGAACACGTTCAGACTTGTGTCGTTTTGTCCCTCTGAGGTCTGGGCCTTGTTCCCAGTGGCCGTGCCTTCTTCAGCGCTTACTGTAGTTTTGTTGGCTATCATTCTTTCAGCCAGTGTGTTGGCCAGCATGGTCGTAGGTTCAGAGCGTAGGTGAGGGGTGAGTAAATGAGTACTGTTGGATTGTCCAGCTGATCCCTCAGTGAGCATGTCAGGACTGCTGGATTGGCCCGGTGAGCTCTTAGTGAGCGCTTGATCGCCATGTGGATATTGAAGTGTACAAAAGCTCTTTGAGGGAGATGGAAGTACAACTGAAAAGGACACCAAAAACATATTCATCATGTGACTCATAGTCAAGGCCATTTCATATTTGTTCAGTTCATACTGGACACTCAGCTGTAATCCCCTTATAACTGATTAAATTCAGTTGTCAATCACTGGCAGACCATGACAATCAGCAGAGGCAAAACGGTGTTCACCATGACAACTAACACAGAGAACATGCAGCGACCTCGGTGTTCAAAGTTAAGCTAGAATAGCACAGGCTGGCAAGGACCAGAGTAAAGGCTTTTAGCCTAAGTATATTTGATCACCATATCACATCATATCAAAACACCCAGCACCTTCACCGTGACAACCAGCAGAGGCAAATCACAACCATCAGAGGAGAAATGCCCCTATGACAACCAACAGAGGTACAGCACCCAGCATCTTCACCATGACAACCAACAGAGGTACAGCACCCAGCATCGTCAACAAGACAATCAACAGAGGTACAGCACCCAGCATCTTCACCATGACAACCAACAGAGGTACAGCACCCAGCGTCTTCACCATGACAACCAACAGAGGTACAGCACCCAGCATCGTCAACAAGACAACCAACAGAGGTACAGCACCCAGCATCTTCACCATGACAGCCAACAGAGGTACAGCACCCAGCATCTTCACCGTGACAACCAACAGAGGTACAGCACCACAACAAACAGAGGTACAGCACCTTGCATCGTCACCATGACAACCAACAGAGGTACAGCACCCAGCATCGTCACCATGACAACTAACAGAGGTACAGCACCCAGCATCGTCACCATGACAACCAACAGATGTACAGCACCCAGCATCGTCACCATGACAACCAAAACAAAATTAAAACACCCAGCTTCCTTGCCGAGACACCCAACAGGGGCAATAAACCATCACCATCTTCATCATGACAGATGACAATCAACACCCAGTATTCTCACTATGACATGGAAATCAACACCCAGTATTCTCACCATGACATGGCAATCAACACCCAGTATCCTTGTCATGACATGGCAACCAACACCCAGTAATCTCACCAATCAACACCCAGTATCCTCGCCATGACACATGGCAATCAACATCAAGCATCCTCAACATGGCATAGATCAGCCAACACCCAGTATCCTCACCATGGAATATGGCAATCGACACCAAGTATCCTCACCATGACATATGGAAATCAACACCCAGTATCCTCACCATGACAGATGGTAATCGACACCCAGCATCCTCACTATGACATATGGAAATCAACGCCCAGCATCCTCATCATGGAATATGACAATCAACACGCAGCATCCTCATCATGGAATATGGCAATCAATACCCAGCATCCTCACTATGACATATGGAAATCAACACTCAGCATCCTCATCATGGAATATGACAACACCCAACATCCTCATCATGGAATATGACAATCAACACCCAGCATCCCCATCATGGAATATGGCAATCAACACCCAGCATCCTCATCATGGAATATGACAATCAACACCCAGCATCCTCATCATGGAATATGGCAATCAACACCCAGTATCCTCATCATGGAATATGCAATCAACACCCAGTATCCTCATCATGGAATATGACAATCAACACCCAGCATCCTCATCATGGAATATGTCAATCAACACCCAGTATCCTCACCATGACACATGGTAATCAACACCCAGCATCCTCACCATGACACATGGTAATCAACACCCAGTATCCTCACCATGACAACCAACATCCTAAAAATGACAGCAAACATGATCTGACAAAACACCCAGCAATCCTAATTATAACAACCAACAAGGGGAAAATACCCAGAATCTTCACCATGACAATCCTACCCATAACAACCAACAAGGGTAAAACACGTAGAATCTTCACCATGACAAACAACGGGGATAAAGCACCCAGCAACTCACTATGCCAACAAACACAAATAAAACATAGGGGTCAAACAAAACACCCGGCCCTCCCTCCTCACCTTGGACAGTGCCCAGTGTCTGTGGCTGGTGCAGTGCTGTGGGGGTTGGTATCTGGTCATTGTCTCCATGGTAACCTGTGCCAGTGTCTACCCGGCTGCCCAGCCCTGCCTGCAGCTGGTCATGGACACTGACTTCTGGGTACTGTTGCACTGATATCTGGCTGCTACTACGACTGTGCACTGCAGATAAAATGGCTTTTATGGTACATCTGCACTCCAAGTCTGGGCCACACACACACACACACACACACACACACACACACACACACACTATACTTAATTATACACACACATATTGTAATTACACACACACACACACACACACACACACACACACACACACACACACACACACACACATTATACTTAATTATACACACACATATTGTAATTACACACACATTATACTTAATTATACACATATTGTAATTACACACACACATTATACTTAATTATACACACACATATTGTGATTACACACACACACACACACACACACACACACACACACACACACACACACACACACACACACACACACACACACACACACACAATGGCAAAACCCAGACAACCTGTGTGTGTAACCCGTGCCCAACTCACAGCTGTGTTCGGCCTCCACATCACGGATGAGCTGCAGGTCCAGGAGCTGCTGTGCGATGGCGGCGGCTCCCTGTGCACTGAGGCTGGTGCGGCCCCCGCACAGGGACAGCTCGTCTGCCGACAGGAAGAGGTCCGCGTTGCGCACGATCCAGGCCGCAAGCTGCGCGCCACGAAAGCACTTGCCGCGTGTCTGCAGGTCTCTGTGCAGCTGGTGCAGTGCTCGCGCTGGAACCTTGCACTTCCTGCAGTCTTCCTCCACCATGAGGTCTCCTTCTGAGTACTGGTGAACACGCAACACTGCTGACGTCAACCGGGAACACAACACTGCTGACATCAACAGGGAACACAACACTGCTGACATCAACAGGCAACACACAATACTGATGACATCAGCAGGCAACATACAACACTGATGACATCAACAGGGAACACAACACTGCTGACATCAACAGGGAACACACATCACTGCTTACATCAACAGGGAACACACAGCATCACTGGCATCAACACAAACCACACAACACCACTGACACCAACAGTGGACACTCAATACCACTGACACCAACAGTGGACACTCAACACCACTGACACCAATAGTGGACACTCAACACCACTGACACCAACAGTGGACACTCAACACCACTGACACCAACAGGAAACACAGCACCACTGACACCAACAGGAAACACAGCACCACTGACATCAACAGGAAACAGCACCACTGACACCAACAGGAAACAGCACTACTGACACCAACAGGAGACACAGCAACACTGACACCAACAGGAGACACAGCACCACTGACACCAACAGGAGACACAGCACCACTGACATCAACTGGAGACAGCACCACTGACACCAACCATGGGCAGACGATGTGAAAGACGGTAACTTCTGCAGGATAGAGTGTCAGTTATCCATGCACTTGTGTGTTCTGTTAGAGTTTCATGAAGGATAAGGTGTCAGCTATCCAAGCACTTGTGTATATCAGTTCTGCTAGAGTTTCACGAAGGATAAGGTGTCAGCTATCCACGCACTTGTGTGTATCAGTTCTGTTAGAGTTTCATGAAGGATAAGGTTTCAGCTATCCAAGCACTTGCGTGTATCAGTTCTGCTAGAGTTTCACGAAGGATAAGGTGCCAGCTATCCACGCACTTGTGTGTATCTGTTCTACTAGAGTTTCACGAAGGATAAGGTGTTAGCTATCGACGCACTTATGTGTATCTGTTCTGCTACAATTTCATGAAACCTCGCAGAGTGAGCTGTTCTTGAAAGGAACTTCCGCTTCAAGTTCGATTTTTGGCCTCTGCTTCGAGGAGGAACAACGAGTCTCCAGCGATAGTTTGCTTTCTGCAGCGTACTGACAGGAGCCACGAATCGTTAGTGTGTGCATGCAGTGTACATACAGGAGCCACAAATCGTCAGTGTTCATGCAGTGTACTGACAGGAGCCACGAATCTTCAGTGTGTGCATGCAGTGTACTGACAGGTGCCACGAGTCATCAGTGTGTGCAGTGTACTGACTGGAGCCACGAGTCAGTGTGTGCAGTGTACTGACAGGATCCACGAGTCAGTGTGTGCAGTGTACTGACAGGAGCCACGAGTCGTCAGTGTGCGCAGTGTACTGACAGGATCCACGAGTCAGTGTGTGCAGTGTACTGACAGGAGCCACGAGTCAGTGTGTGCAGTGTACTGACTGGAGCCACGAGTCAGTGTGTGTGATCAGTGAAGCTGGCTCTTCATCAGGCTCTGTGATAGCCCATGTTGCTTTGTTGTGTCTCCACATGCTTCTGTTTAGTGATTAGTTTAGCTGATAGTTTTGTGGTGTGCTAGCTGCCACGCCGATTTTGTTTAAAATATGTTAGTACTGGTGGCAGTGACCATGTACTGAATTATAATTCTGTTTAAGCCATGTTTCATTTAGTGTTGTACACATTATTAAAGTGCAAATATATTATTTTTGCAAAAGATAGCGGTAATGGTGTTTGAATAAATCTTATAAATGTTGTGAACATACAAACTTCTGGGTGTTGAGAGGGTTATGCAAGTTTGTATTGGTACATAGTGATACAGTGAAACAAAATTTAGACAGCCACACTGAGCAACAAACAGATACACTGAAAGACAGACATAGAAAACCAAATACACTGAAAGACAGACACACTGAAAACCCAATACATACATTGAAAGACAGACATAGAAAACCAAATACACTGAAAGACAGACACACTGAAAACCCAATACACTAAAAGACAGACACATCGAAAGACAAACACCAAAAAACAGAAACACTTAAAAGCATAATGAAAGACAGAGACACTGAAAGACAAACACAGAAGAAGAAGACACATTGAAAGAGCCGTGCTAATAATAGTAATAATAATGGAAATTAGTATAGCGCACACTGAACTAGAGACCTATTAAAAAAGAGAGGCGGTGAAATGCAGACACACTGAATGGTGGACCAAACAGACAGACTCACAATATCCACCAGCTGCTGATGGAGGGCAATCAGATGCACTGTGGACAGCGTGAATAGCTGTAACTTGGTGATCACGTCATCCTGAAACACACTCCACAACTGTAACACCCTGAAACACACTCCACAACTGTAACACCCTGAAGCACACTCCACTGCTGCAACATCCTGAAACACACTCCACAACTGTAACATCCTGAAACACACTCCACAGCTGTAACATTCCGAAACATATTCCACAGCCCTAAGCATCCGAATGCACACATTTCACAGCCCTAAGCATCCGAATGCACACATTCCACAGCTCTAAACATCCGAATGCGCACACTCCGCAGCTCTAAACATCCCAATGCACACATTTCACAGCTCTAAACATCCCAATGCACACATTTCACAGCCCTAAGCATCCCAATGCACACATTTCACAGCTCTAAACATCCCAATGCACACATTTCACAGCCCTAAGCATCCCAATGCACACATTTCACAGCTCTAAACATCCCAATGCGCACACTCCGCAGCTCTAAACATCCTGAAACACATCCCATAGTAACAACATCCTGATGCACACACTCAACAGCTTTACCATCCTGATGCATACACTCCACAGTTCTAAACATCCTGAACCACACACTCTACAGCTCTAACATCCTGATGCACACACTCCACAGCTCTAACATCCTGATGAACACTCCCCACGGCTCTGAACATCCTGATGCACACACTCCACAGCTCTAACATCCTGATGCACACACTCCACAGCTCTAAACATTCTGATGCACACACTCCACAGCTCTGAACATCCTGAAACACACTCCACAGTTCTAACATTTTGAAACATACTCCATAGCTCTCACATCCTCAAACACACACTCCACAGCTCTAACACCTCGACACACACACTCCACAGTTCTAACATCCTGAAGCACACATTCCACAGCTGTAACATCCTGAAACACACTCCACAGTTGCAACATCCTGAAATGCATTCCACACAGCTCTAACATCCTGATACATTCCACGGCTGCAACATCCTGATACTGCACAGCTGACATACTAATACACACTCCACAACTGCAACATCCTGATACACACACTCCACAGCTGTGACATCCTGAAACACACTCCACAGCTGAAACATCCTAATACATACATTCCAAAGTTATAACATTCTGAAACACACTCCACTACTGTAGCATCTTGATACACCCACCTCACAGCTGACAGAAAGACACACTACACTGCCATAATGTCATTTAACATCCTGATACACACTCCACAGTTGTAACATCCTGATACACACTCCAGTGAACATGCTGAATTCGATTCAGAAGCATTTTGGTTATGGCCAGTTATGGCCATTACGGCCAGCATGCCAGAAACGGGCCAGATTGTCTATACCAGATCGGACTTCCTGCATCTGATTTGGGTCCGTTTTTTCAAAGAAGGCCTGGACATATTGTGCAAAACCAACCCAGCTCTGATCTGGATGGCCAGGTCAGTTTTGCCAAGTGCATCGGGTCCAGAAGCAAGCCAGTGTGCAAGAATCATCGGGCCTGGTTTCTGGCAAAGCGCAACCAGCCCGCTACCAGTTCGCACTTTCAGACTCGGATGCGTTCATCCAGAGATGGCCTGCATCATACTGTGCAAAACCAGGCTGGATCCGATTTGGTTCTGGCTGACTGTGTCAGCTAGGTTTGGGCCATATGGATCTGGTCTGAAAGCAAGCCAGTGTGCAAGAATCATCTGGCCCACTTCTGGCCAATGCTTCTTAGCCGATTCGGATCGGATGCAAACCAGATCCGGCATGTTTACTGGGACACTTCACAGCTGTAATGTGATCATGTCATCCCGAAACACAGCTGTAAGATCATGAAACACACTCCACAGCTGTAATGTGATCATGTCACCCCAAAACACAGCTGTAAGCTCATGAAACACACTCAACAGCTGTAATGTGATGTCACCCCAAAACACAGCTGTAAGATCATGAAACACACTCCACAGCTGTAATGTGATCATGTCACCCCAAAACACAGCTGTAAGATCATGAAACACACTCCACAGCTGTAATGTGATCATGTCACCCCAAAACACAGCTGTAAGCTCATGAAACACACTCAACAGCTGTAATGTGATCATGTCACCCCAAAACACAGCTGTAAGCTCATGAAACACACTCCACAGCTGTAATGTGTTCATATCATCCTGAAACACAGCTGTAAGATCCTGAAACACACTCCACAGGAGATCACATCATCCTAAAACACAGCTGTAATGTGATGATCACAAACAAAATGATGCAGAGATTTTTAAAAATAAACAAAACACAGCGGATATTTGACTTTAAAAAGTCTTGCTTGAGGTACTAATGGCTGGTTGCTTGGAGTACTAATGGTTGGTTGCTTGGGGTACCAGTGATTGCTTGGGGTACTAAGTTTGGTTTCTTGGGGTACAAATGGTTGCTGGGGTCACAAATGGTTGCTTGTACTTACAGCCTGAGACAGAAGGAGCTCCCTGGTTATCCCTTTCTCACAGTTGTTCATGAAACGCATCAGGTGCTGTCAACAACAAAAAGCACTTCATTGTTGCTAGATACAGACTTACACACTGTAACTACACTGTAACACCAAACAGCACTGTGTTGGAGGCAGTCACAGACTTACACACTGTAACTACACTGTAACACAGCACTGTGTTGGGGGCAGACAGAGACTTGCACACTGTAACTACACTGTAACACAGCACTGTGTTGGGGGCAGGCACAGACTTGCACATTGTAACTACACTGTAACACAGCACTGTGTTGGGGCAGACAGAGACTTGCACACTGTAACTACACTGTAACACCAAACAGCACTGTGTTGGGGCAGACACAGACTTGCACACTGTAACTACACTGTAACACCAGACAGCACTGTGTTGGGGGCAGACAAAGACTTGCACACTGTAACTACACTGTAACACCAAACAGCACTGTGTTTGGGGCAGACACAAACTTGCACACTGTAACTACACTGTAACACAGCACTGTGTTGGAGCAGACACAGACTTGCACACTCTAACTACACTGTAACACCAAACAGCACTGTGTTGGGGGCAGACAGAGACTTGCACACTGTAACTACGATGTAGCACAGCACTGTGTTTGGGGCAGACACAGACTTGCACACTGTAACTACACTGTAGCACAGCACTGTGTTGGGGGCAGACACAGACTTGCACACTGTAACTACACTGTAACACAGCACTGTGTTTGGGGCAGACACAGACTTGCACACTGTAACTACACTGTAACACAGCACTGTGTTGGGGCAGACACAGACTTGCACACTGTAACTACACTGTAACACAGCACTGTGTTGGGGCAGACACAGACTTGCACACTGTAACTACACTGTAACACAGCACTGTGTTGGGGCAGACACAGACTTGCACACTGTAACTACACTGTAACACAGCACTGTGTTGGGGCAGACACAGACTTGCACACTGTAACTACACTGTAACACAGCACTGTGTTGGGGCAGACAGAGACTTGCACACTGTAACTACACGGTAACACAGCACTGTGTTGGGGCAGACACAGACTTGCACACTCTCTTTCTCTGCTCATCATCAGATGACTTTTTTTTTTTTTTTTGGATTGATAATCACTTATATAGCGCTATTCTCCGCTCTCTTGAGCAGACTCACTGCGCTCGCCTGTGGTTCTACATGAGTGACTAGCTTTTTATAGCGCTTTTTTTTTTTTTTTTTTTTTCTTCTTTTCTTTTTTTAATATCCACCGAAGTGGTGTACTTAAGCGCTGGCATGGCTGGTGCCACATGAAACTGCAGCCGTCTCGGCGCAAGTTCTGTGTACGCCATACAACCATGCACCATGTCACTTCATGCAAAGCCACATACGTAAGGTGTATGCGTGTTTAACTGTAACCTGCCACCTGCACTTTTGACAGAATGACCGGGATCTTTTACGTGCTACTGTGGTAACACGGGGGTGGAACGGATACCGAAATTAGAGTCAGCACAGAAAGTCGACCCTGGAGAAGAAAATTCTCCCGCCGTTCCTACAGGGATTTGAACCCGGGACCTTTCAGTCTCGAGTCAGGCGCTCTAACCACTGAGCTATCCCCGTCCCCTGTAACCCTGTGCAGTGAACAGGATTTTAACATCCAATTACTAACTCACCTCTGAAATAGAAGTAAACAAGTGACACCTTTGATTTATCACATAGACTCCAATTCTGGTATTGAACATGTGAGAATGTGATCAGCTCTAACTCTTTAACTGTGCATAGCATTAAAGTTTTAAAGACTGCTGTGGTCCACATAGCAACAGCAGCTCACAATCAGCATCTGTGGCAACTATCCACTGCACAATGTTTTACCTGTCTGCATAGGTTCAGGTCATGTTAAACTATTTCAACATGTGGTACTGTCGACAGCATTCACTTGTGCGTTAAACTCTGCCATTATCTGTAACTGACAGCTAGTGTAGTGTGTTTTATTTGTGTGTATGTACGGGGCAATCTAAAATTATGTCACTAAGTGACTGTTAAACTGTGTAGTGTTTTACTTGTGTGTATGTACAAGGCAATCTTAACTTCTGACACTGTTAACTGTGTATTATTTTACTTGTGTGTATGTACAGGGCAATCTTAACTTCTGTCCCTGTTAACTGTATAGTGTTTTACTTGCATATACGTACAGGGCAATTTTAACTTCTGTCATTGTTAACTGTGTAGTGTTTTACTTGCATATACGTACAGGGCAATGTTAACTTCTGTCACTGTTAACTGTGTAGTGTTTTACTTGTGTGCATGTACAAGGCAATCTTAATTTCTGTCACTGTTAACTTGCAATGTTTTACATGTGTGTATGTACAGGGCAATCTTAACTTCTGTCATTGTTAACTGTGTAGTGTTTTACTTGTGTGTATGTACAGGGCAATCTTAACTTCTGTCACTAAGTGTCACTGTTAACTAGGAGCATGGCCGAAAAGAAGGTTGTGTGGCAAACGTTATGTTATCATATTCCACATAATTATTGGGCAATTCAGTGAAGCTGGTTTGCATGAGTAAATGCCCTTTGCAATCTTTTGTACAAAGAGTCATGAAAGGTCGCAACTGCCACTTCCAGGCCGATTTTTGAGTATGCACTGGTTCACGCTGTGTATAACAATGGAAGCTGAACCTGGAACTGCGAAGCAGGGCAAAGGCCACCACTGTTGCATTTGTAACAATTACAGGGGAAAGGTGATGGAGAATGGAAAAAAAAGTGTCTTTCCATCATTTCTCGTCTGACCAGAAGTTTGTGAGTGCATGAACAAAATGTTTTATTTGGTATACTACAGCACAAGCAACAAGTTATTGCTTGTTGCCAGACACACTCTGACAACAGGCCTTCAAAAATGCCTTTAAAGCTGACACTGTAAATTTTGTAAATTCAATGTCACCACCTTCCATTGTGAAGAATGCATGTGCTGGAAGTAAAAACAGCCAAGGGACTTCAGCAAGGCTGGGTAAAAGTCAGTAAAGTTAACAATCCCGCCTGAGGGACTTAGCAAGGCTGGGTAAAAGTCAAAGAAGTTGACACTCATCGACACTCTGTGTTGTGTGTGAATGTATTCTGCTCTGTGTTGTGTGTGAATGTATTCTGCTCTGTGATATTCTGCTCTGTGTTGTGTGTGAATAAATTCTGCTCTGTGTTGTGTGAATGTACAGCTCACAGTCAGCACTGTTGTGCCGGGTAACACCATGGCTAAGAGGAATTTCCTTTCGGTGGAGTGACGTCCCTTGTTTTTGTACTGCTCGCATGTTGGGGACGCCACAGTGCAATAACAAGTTTGAAGTTTAGAACCGAGAGTCCGTCTATTGTAAGAAGCGCGCGCTTTTAATGTGTGAGTGTGAGTGTGTGTGTGTGTGTGGGGGGGGGGGGGGGGGGAGGGAGGGGGGATGCTACATGCATGTGCCGGTGGTCATGAGGAGACTGTTTAATGTGCAGGCAACGATTCAACTCACGCTCACATATTTAGGAGGTCACGAGGAGACAGTCTGAATGTACATGCAACGCTTCAACTGACGCTCATGTTAAGGAGGTCATGAGGAGACAGTCTGAATGTACATGCAACGCTTCAACTGACGCTCATGTTAAGGAGGTCACGAGGAGACAGTCTGAATGTACATGCAATGCTTCAACTGACACTCATGTTAAGGAGGTCATGAGGAGACACAGTCTGAATGAGCAAAGATTCAACTCACAGTCAGTGCGTGCAGGAGGTCATGAGGGGACACGTGCTGGCCACTGTCCACCCCCAGCTTGCTTGCTTCCATCTCAATGTCCTGCAAACATCATCATCATACATCACCACCACCATCCAACACCACCGCCATCAGCATACATCACCACCACCATCCAACACCACTGCCACACACCGCCATCAGCATACATCACCACCACAATCCAACACCACCGCCATCAGCATACATCATCACCACCATCCAACACCACTGCCATCAGCATACATCACCACTACCATCCAACACCACCGCCATCAGCACACATCACCACTACCATCCAACACCACCGCCATCAGCACACATCACCACTACCATCCAACACCACCGCCATCAGCACACATCACCACTACCATCCAACACCACCGCCATCAGCACACATCACCACTACCATCCAGCACCACCGCCACACACCGCCATCAGCATACATCACCACTACCATCCAACACCACCGCCACACACCGCCATCAGCATACATCACCACTACCATCCAACACCACTGCCACAAACCGCCATCAGCATACATCACCACTACCATCCAACACCACCGCCACACACCGCCATCAGCATACATCACCACTACCATCCAACACCACTGCCACACACCGCCATCAGCATACATCACCACTACCATCCAACACCACTGCCACACACCGCCATCAGCATACATCACCACTACCATCCAACACCACTGCCACACACCGCCATCAGCATACATCACCACTACCATCCAACACCACTGCCACACACCGCCATCAGCATACATCACCACTACCATCCAACACCACTGCCACACACCACCATCACCATACATCACTACTACCACATATCATCACACACTACCACTACCATAGAAAATCATCATCATACAGCACCATCATCACACATCACCACACACTGCCACTACCATCATCATACATCACTATCAATATACACTACCATCACCGCACACCACCATCATCACACACCACCATCACTGCACACCGCCATTATCACACACCATTGTCATCACTCACCACAATCATCACATATCACCATCATCACACACTACCATCACCACATACTGCTTTCATCACACACCACCACCATCACACACCACCGTCATCAAACACTACCATCACCACATACTGCTTTCATCACACACCTCCACCATCACACACCACCATCATCACACATCACCACCATCACCACACACCACCAGCATCACACAACACACTGCCGTCACCACACAACACCGTCATCACATACCACCATCATCCCACACCACCACCATCACATACCATCATGATAATAATAATAATAATAAATAATTCTCATAAAGTGCTATTCTTTAACCAGAGTTAAACTCACTGCGCTGTACAAACATCTTATCACAAAAACTACATTAACATACAGTTCAGCAAACAAAACCTTAATTATTGTAGCTTAAATTACCATTATCGCCTATCGAACAATACACACATGCGCGCGCACACACACACACACACACACACACACACACACACACACACACACACACACACACACAATGACACGCGCACACCAGTCTCCGCTCATCCACTCATACAATAATTAACCAAATATTACCAGTCTCCGCTCATCCACTCATACAATAATTAACAAAATATTAACTTAATGATCTCAGACAACAACACCAATTGGAATCTGTCTTATCACCCACCCAACCCATGCCTCCTTCTCTTGCCTAGATCTCTCATACTCCCCCCTCCCTCCCTTTCCCCTCTCCCTATCCATATGCATCCATCTACATTCAACTGCCACACACACACAGATTTCTTCAGATTCTACAGGAAGGCCTGTGCAAACTAGAAGGTTTTAAGCTGCGATTTGAATTGAGACAGTGTTGGTACATTTCTTAGAGTGGCACCACATCATCATACACACCACCATCACCACCCAACACTGTCATCACACGCTGCCATCATCACGCACCACTGTCATCATTCATCATCATCACACACACACACCATCATCATCATCATCATCACCACACACACACACACACACACACACACACACACACACACACACACACACACACACACACACACACACACACACACACCACTATCACCACATGCAACAGTGCTATTTTGCTTTACGTCCAAAGAGAGAGTGTAAACTATTAAAGACTGGTTTTTGCTGGGTTAGCATTATGTAGTTTATTTGTATCTAGGTCAAGAATTGAGTGGGGACAATTCAATGTATTTAATATGCTGTTTTGGGGAAATTTCTTCATTAGAATTTAGATGTAGTCTTGGTTGTCAGTGTACCAGTTGATGATAAATATTGCTGTGAGAGTAGGTGGATGGATTCTGCTAAGTTAATGTAATAATTGGGATGTTTGGTACCACCACCACCACTACCACTGCACATTCAACCATCACACCCACACACCACCATCACACCCATGCCACTACCACACATCACCAGTATCACACAGTGCTATTAGTATTACACACACCACAATCACCACACACCCTCATCTCACAGTCTGGTTGGTGTGTTTCTGAAACTTGTGATTTTTGTTCAGCGTTGGCAAATCTGTGTGTGATAGCAGCTAGGTTCCATGTGAAGTTGGTGTGTTCATGTGAGTGGTTTTGAGTCCTGTCACGGCTAGCCGGGGTCACATGAGTCAGTGTGTTCATGTGAGTTGTTTTGAGTCCTGTCACGGCCGGCCGGGGTCACATGAGTCAGTGTGTTCATGTGAGTTGTTTTGAGTCCTGTCACGGCCAGCCGGGGTCACATGAGTCAGTGTGTTCATGTGATTTGTTTTGAGTCCTGTCACGGCCAGCCGGGGTCACATGAGTCAGTGTGTTCATGTGAGTTGTTTTGAGTCCTGTCACGGCCGGCCGGGGTAACATGAGTCAGTATGTTCATTTTTGCAGAAATATCTGTTTGTATTGTTGTGAAGAGGTTACAGAGTTTTGGTAAAAAGTAACAGTGTGGACTACAATGACAATCTTTTCTCTTGGTTGGTTGGTTTCATTCATAAAGGGGAGAGTAAGGCTGTAACCTGTCACTGTTGGGTGAGCTGTTTGTATTTAAGTTTCCTTGGCGTGTTGTCAGTTGTATTCGACCTTGGACACTCTTCTGTGGGTGTCTTCTGTCCATTCATAACCTGTCTTATGTCCGTTTATAACCTGTGTGTGTCTTCTGTCCAATCATAATCTGGGTCGTCTGTCTGTTTATAACCCGTGGATGTCTTCGCTCCATCCATAACCTGTGGGTGTCTTCTGTCCATTTATAACCTGTGGGTTTCTCCCGTCTGTTTATAACCTGTGGGCATCTTCTGTCCATTTATAGCGTGTGGGTGTCTTCTGTCCATTCATAACCTGTGGGTGTCTTCTGTCCCTTTATACCCTGTGGGTGTATTCTGTCCCTTTATAACCTCTAGGTGTCTTCTGTCCCTTTATACCCTGTGGGTGTATTATGTCCCTTTATAACCTCTAGGTGTCTTCTGTCCCTTTATACCCTGTGGGTGTATTCTGTCCCTTTATAACCTCTGGTTGTCTTCTGTCCATTTATAACCTCTGGGTGTCTTCTGTCCCTTTATAACCTGTGGGTGTCTTCTATCCGTTTATAACCTCTGGGTGTCTTCTGTCCCTTTATAACCTGTGGGTGTCTTCTATCCGTTTATAACCTCTGGGTGTCTTCTGTCCCTTTATAACCTGTGGGTGTCTTCTATCCGTTTATAACCTCTGGGTGTCTTCTGTCCCTTTATAACCTGTGAGTGTTTCTGTCCATTTATAACCTCTGGGTGTCTTCCGTCCATTCATAACCTGTCGGTGGCTTCTGTCCGTTTATAACCTGTTGGTGGCTTATGTCCATTCATAACCTGTGCCCTCTGTCCCTTTATAACCTCTGGGTGGACGACCTGCACATGGTACATCTACAGAAACTCACTGTGGACCACCTGAACAAGGTACATCCACAGACACTCACGGTGGTACCACCTGCACAATTTCAACTCACAGAAACTCACCATGGTATCACATGCCCAGTGTAAGTACTGTAACTAACCCACGGAAACTCACTGTGGTACCGTCTGCACAGTGTAACCCACGGAAACTCACTGTGGTACCGTCTGCACAGTGTAACCCACGGAAACTCACTGTGGTACCGTCTGCACAGTGTAACCCACGGAAACTCACTGTGGTACCGTCTGCACAGTGTAACCCACGGAAACTCACTGTGGTACCGTCTGCACAGTGTAACCCACGGAAACTCACTGTGGTACCGTCTGCACAGTGTAACCCACAGAAACTCACTGTGGTACCGTCTGCACAAGGCACATCCACAGTGGTATCACCTGCACAAGGTATATCCACAGTGGTATCACCTGCACAAGGTACATCCACAGTGGTATCACCTGCACAAGGTATATCCAGTGGTATCACCTGCACAAGGTATATCCACAGTGGTATCACCTGCACAAGGTATATCCACAGTGGTATCACCTGCACAAGGTATATCCACAGTGGTATCACCTGCACAAGGTACATCCACAGTGGTATCACCTGCACAAGGTATATCCACAGTGGTATCACCTGCACAAGGTACATCCACAGTGGTATCACCTGCACAAGGTATATCCAATGGTATCACCTGCACAAGGTACATCCACAGTGGTATCACCTGCACAAGGTATATCCAATGGTATCACCTGCACAAGGTATATCCACAGTGGTATCACCTGCACAAGGTATATCCAATGGTATCACCTGCACAAGGTATATCCACAGTGGTATCACCTGCACAAGGTATATCCAATGGTATCACCTGCACAAGGTATATCCACAGTGGTATCACCTGCACAAGGTATATCCAATGGTATCACCTGCACAAGGTATATCCACAGTGGTATCACCTGCACAAGGTATATCCAATGGTATCACCTGCACAAGGTATATCCACAGTGGTATCACCTGCACAAGGTATATCCAATGGTATCACCTGCACAAGGTATATCCACAGTGGTATCACCTGCACAAGGTATATCCAGTGGTATCACCTGCACAAGGTACATCCACAGTGGTACCACCTGCACAAGGTACATCCACAGTGGTATCACCTGCACAAGGTATATCCACAGCGGTATCACCTGCACAAGGTATATCCACAGTGGTATCACCTGCACAGTGTCACCCACAGAAACATCACCTGCACAGTGTAACCCACAGAAACTGTGGCATCACCTGCACAGTGTCACCCACAGAAACATCACCTGCACAGTGTCACCCACAGAAACATCACCTGCACAGTGTCACCCACAGAAACATCACCTGCACAGTGTCACCCACAGAAACATCACCTGCACAGTGTAACCCACAGAAACTGTGGCATCACCTGCACAGTGTCACCCACAGAAACATCACCTGCACAGTGTCACCCACAGAAACATCACCTGCACAGTGTCACCCACAGAAACATCACCTGCACAGTGTCACCCACAGAAACATCACCTGCACAGTGTCACCCACAGAAACATCACCTGCACAGTGTAACCCACAGAAACTGTGGCATCACCTGCACAGTGTAACCCACAGAAACTCACCCAGTTCACTTTGGGATTACCTGCACAACGTACACCCAGAGAAGCTCACCCGAGTGTCACCTGTGCAATGCATACATCCATCACAATTCACTCTGGGATTACCTGCACGATGTACACCCAGAGAAACTCAATGACACGACGGAAGCTGCGTCTGTAGAGCCATGAAGACAGAGCATCAAGATGGCTGCGCAGAAACGTGGTAACCGGCAACAGACATGTTGCTATGGAGACACTAGGTGACTTAAGGCTCAATAAAAGCGTCAGACCATCCCTCAGGAAAAGGTTGATCTGAAGAGACAAAATGTGAGACAGAGTCAGACAATCAATGGTCACTCAGTCATGATATACAAATTCAGTTCAGTTCAACATATATATATATATGCAAAATACCTAAATTACGGCCACAATTCCCAATTTTACTCTAAAGACTACTCTTCCAAATCCCACCCAAAAGGACACATTTCCCAATCTCAGCCTAAAGGACACGGTTCTAAATCTCACTCTAAAGGCAACACTTCCAAATATCACTTTACATGCCCTTTGCTCAAATCTCACCTGAACGGCCATGCTTTCAAATCACACTCTAAAGGCCTAAAAGCCACACTTCCAAATCTCACTAAATCTCAACTGAAAGTACACTTCCAAATCTAACCCAAAAGGACACATTGAAATCTGACCCTACTGACAAAACTTCCAAATCACATTCTAAATCACTAAAGGCCACATTCCAAATTTCACCCTAAAGACCCCTCTCCCAGATCTCACCTTAACACCCCTCTTCCAGATCTCACCCTATAAGGCCCATTTTTTCAAATCTCACCCTAAATACCCCTCTTCCAGATCTCACCCTAAGGACCCCTCTTCCAGATCTCACCCTAAATACCCCTCATCCAAATCTCACCCTAAATACCCCTCTTCAAGATCTCACTCTATATACCCCTCTTCCATATCTTACCCTACAGACCCCTCTTCCAGATCTCACCGTAATACCCCTCTTCCAGATCTGAGCCTATAGATCCCTCTTCCAGATCTGACCCTATAGACCCCGCTTCAAAATCTCACCCTAATACCCCTCTTCAAGATCTCACCCTAGTACCCCTCTTCCAGATCTCACCCTAATACCCTCTTCCAGATCTCACCCTAAATACCCTCTTCCAGATTTCACCCTAATACCCCTCTTCCAGATCTCACCCAAATATCCCTCTTCCAGATCTCACCCTAATACCCCTCTTCCAGATCTCACCCTAAATACCCCTCTTCCAGATCTCACCCTAATATCCCTCTTCCAGATCTCACCCTAAAGGCCAGCAGTCGGCAGAGAGCGGTCCAGACGGACATGAGGTGCAGCCGCGTTTCTTCCACACTCTGCTGCTCTAGTCCAAAGCTGTCGCCACCCATACATTCACCCTCACCCATACGGTGACTGCCACCTATACATTCACTGTCGCCTTCACCAGCCTTGCACTGGGTGCTGCTGGCTTTCCTTCCACCAGTGGCTGCGAACAACACATGGACAGAAGAGGAGTCACCACAAAACTACATGTAACATGACATGGACGAGTCACCACAAAACTACTTGTAACATGACATGGATGGTAGAGGGTGGTCACCACAAATCTGCTTGTAACATATGACATGGACAGTGATGGACGAATCACCACAAAACAGCTTGTAACATGACACAAACAAAAGAGGGTGAGTCACCACAAAACTACTTGTTACATAACATGGACGGTAAGGGTGAGTCAGCACAAAACTACTTGTTACATAACATGGACGGTAAGGGTGAGTCAGCACAAAACTACTTGTTACATAACATGGACGGTAAGGGTGAGTCAGCACAAAACTACTTGTTACATAACATGGACGGTAAGGGTGAGTCAGCACAAAACTACTTTTTACATAACATGGATGGTAAGGGTGAGTCAGCACAAAACTACTTGTTACATAACATGGATGGTAAGGGTGAGTCAGCACAAAACTACTTGTTACATAACATGGACGGTAAGGGTGAGTCAGCACAAAACTACTTGTTACATAACATGGACGGTAAGGGTGAGTCAGCACAAAACTACTTGTTACATAACATGGATGGTAAGGGTGAGTCAGCACAAAACTACTTGTTACATAACATGGACGGTAAGGGTGAGTCAGCACAAAACTAATTGTAACAAGGCATGGACAAGTATCCACAATACTACCTGTAACATGACATGGACGGTAGAGGGTGTCACCACAAAATTGCTTGTCACATGACATGGACGGTAGAGGGTGTCACCACAAAATTGCTTGTCACATGACACAGACACAGAGACTGTGTTAATTCATGTCTTATGCACTTTTGAGTGCACACATTTTAGATCAAATATGCAAAACCTGAAGGTCTAGTTTCATGACTAGCCACCAACATGAATCAATCTAGACATGACTACGGTCACAGCAGACCCCCAACATGAGTCAATCTAGACATGACTACGGTCACAGCAGAAACACGGGAACCCCCAACATGAATCAATCTAGACATGACTATGGTCACAGCAGACCCCCAACATGAATCAGTCTAGACATGACGACGGTCACAGCAGACCCTCAACATGAATCAATCTAGACATGACTACAGTCACAGCAGACCCCCAACATGAATCAGTCTAGACATGATGACGGTCACAGCAGACTCACAACATGAATCAATTGAGACATGACCACAGTCACAGCAGACCCCCAACATGAATCAGTCTAGACATGACGATGGTCACAGCAGACTCACAACATGAATCAGTCTAGACATGACGACGGTCACAGCAGACTCACAACATGAATCAGTTGAGACATGACTATGGTCACAGCGGACACATGACTTGCTGGGCTTGGAACTGTCCTCCCTCCTTGCCTTTATTTTCAACAGCTAAAAGTACCAATCTATCATAACATGCAAACAGCAACTGTTTAACCGACTTCACTTTCACAACAGTTTCACTTATTTCACTTTCACAACATTGTTTAATTGCCTTCACTTTCACAACACTGTTTCACTTATTTCACTTTCTTGCGGGTTTTGTTTCTTTTGTTTCTTTCATCATCAGCATGAAACAGACTGCGAGCTGAGTAAGTGCTCAAGCTGCAATATCATTATGCTCTTTTCGTTTCTTTTTTGTTGTTGTAAGAAGCGGTAACAAGAGGACACAAAACTCACTGTCATGACAAACACTGTGTGCTAGAGCCGATTCTTTCTTACACACACACACACACACACACACACACACACACACACACACATACACAGAGAGAGAGAGAGAGAGAGAGAGAGAGAGAGAGAGAGAGAGAGAGAGAGAGAGAGAGAGAGAGAGAGAGAGAGAGAGAGAGAAACCATTTTACCAGTGTGTGCAGCATCAGCCACTGAAGTGACTGGTCTATGACCTTACCACTGTCTGCAGCGTCAGCAGCTGGCGGAGAGTGACGCTGTGGGTCCAGTGTTTGTCCACTGCACCAATCAAGGAATCGAAGACAGGACATCAGGTTGTTGATCCGAACACACATCTGAGCAACAGTAAACACATCTGAACAAGGGCACATAAATCTGAACATGATGCAAAACAATAAACACATATGAAGAGCAAATAGCTCACATAACTGCATTTATCTTCTAAACGGTGACAATACTGGGGGGGGGCGGGGGGGGGGGGGATCAGGATGTGTAGAGTGCAGATAAGCCTATTCAGCTGGACTACACAGTTTTAAAGTTATATGCATATTTGTCTATGTTTAGGTATCCCAACTAGTGATGTGACAGAGTGCCTAAATGCTGCATGAAAATGGCAGGTCTGATCCTGCCAATATCTACAGAGGATCTGTTGAGGTGAAAAACAAGCACTTGTAGAGGCTGGTGCCATCCCACATCCACTGAAGACCACAAAATGTTCAAGCAATTTGGATTTACACATCAAGACACATAATAATCAACACAGACAACAAAGACAGGGACAGGAAAATCTCTAATGGGAAGGGGTCATTGGATTACTGATATATTTTCTAGTCTGACACAATTTTTCATGTTTGATTGAAGAATGGGTTTAGTGTCCAAGAGAAGCAGAAGTAATTATGCCCACGGTGGAAACAAAGCAGGCATGTCATTTTTCACTTCCAGTGAAGCTCAAGCTCCTCACTGGCATTTCCATAGAATTGGTCATAATCAAACAATGTATATGACTCAACTGTGAACTTTGACTCTTGGAAATTAGATAAATCTGTTGTCATGTGGTGTCCAATCACTTTCAGGTTTTCAGTGTCACACTTGTTGCATTGTTGGCAAAACAGTGGAACTTCCTGATATAAAAATAAACACAGACAAAAAGCTATTTGGGAGGCTATTGCTCACTCACACATGTGGAAGGAAAGCCAGACTCATGAACTCTTTAGCAAACTGGGATCAGGGGCTATTTGCCATTAACTTTATTTACTTTCCATGTGTATGGGCCCTGAATACCAGCACCCACACTACGACCATGTTAGACTGAATGTCATGTGGTCCATAAATGGCCACATTTTCCGTGCTTTACATTGGCAAAAATGAACCTGATATATTTTCTTTTACAGGATCCAAAACTTCACACATATCGATTCAAATGCTATGAATACCTAAAAGAAATCATTCCAGAGTTTCCATTCAAACGTGAAGAATAACTGCTGACCTGTGGTGATGTGACTGGCCAAGCAGGAAACTATACTTTAAGCTCATTTCAGTGCTGCAGGATTGTGGCTCACACCTCCTGGTCAGATTTCCCATTTTGTGTGCACATTCACTACCAGCAGATAATGCATTGTGAATGCACCACGAATGGACTGTGTATATGCTCTTGAAAAGACACGGCTTAACACAATACTGAACTGACCTTTGATTGCGATAGATTTCAACATTTTGTGGAGATTTGCAGAACATAGCGCAGCCAAGACACATTTCGACAGCACATTAGCAGTCCTATAACACTCCTATCAACTCGGTGTTAAAGTGATTTCCTGTCTGAAGCACGTATGTCTCAACAGTTATGGTTCCTACCTGTTGTGTGATGGGTTTGGTATACCTCTGACAGTCACACACATGCACACTGAGAGATTTTTATTTTTTATTTTTTTATTGGCCAAATCTGTAATATGATGTGTTTAGTACACCTCTGACAGTCACACACATGCACATTGCGAGATTTTTCTATGTTTTTATTGGCCAAATCTGTGATACCCTTTGTGTGATGGGTTCATATCTCTCTGACAGGAACGAGGCTCTGCGGTTGTGGAAGGCAAAGCAGGTCTTTCGTCCCTCCAGCTGGTGTCGACAGCCCCAGATCCTGCCCGCCCTTTGCTGACGTACGGTGTGATCAACCAGCTGAAGCACAACCACCACAACAGTAACACCTAAACTGACACAACCACCACCACAACAGTAATACCTGACACAACCACCACCACAACAATAACACCTAAACTGACACAACCACCACCACAACAATAACACCTAAACTGACACAACCACCACCAGTACAATAACACCTAAACTGACACAACCACTACTACCACAAAAGTAAAAGGTAACAGGTACCAAAACAACAGTAACTGTAACCTGCCACAACCACCACCACAACAGTAACCTGTAACCCACCACAACCACCACCACAACAGTAACCTGTAACCTGCCACAACCACCACCACAACAGTAACCCGCCACAACCACCACCACAACAGTAACCTGTAACCTTCCACAACAACAACCACAACAGTAACCTGCCACAACCACCACCTCAACAGTAACCTGTAACCTGCCACAACCACAACAGTAACCTGTAACCCACCACAACCACCACCACAACAGTAACCTGTAACCTGCCACAACCACAACAGTAACCTGTAACCTGACACAACCACCACCACAACAGTAACCTGTCCCAACCACCACCACAACAGTAACCTGTAACCTGTCCCAACCACCACAACAGTAACCTGTAACCTGACACAACCACCACCACAACAGTAACCTGTCCCAACCACCACCACAACAGTAACCTGTAACCTGTCCCAACCACCACAACAACAGTAACATGTAACCTGCCACAACCACCACCACAACAGTAACCCACCACAACCACCACACCAGTAACCAGTAACCTGCCGCCGCCACAACAGTAACCAGTAACCTGCCACAACCACCACCACAACAGTAACTTGTAACCTGCCACAACCACAACAGTAACCAACAACCTGTCACAACCACCACCACAATAGTATCCAGTAACCAGTTACATTGCCATACTGTTGCACTTATGCCATGCTACATTGCCATCTTGTTACAATGCCGTCCTGTTACACTCCTGTATTATTACGTTCCTATCCTGTTATGCTGCCATTCTGTTACACTGCCATCCATCTATGCTTTGTCTGTTACATTGTGATCCTGTTACACTGCAATTCAGTTACATTGCCATCATGTTACACTCTCATCCTGTTACATTCCTATCCTGTCACACCGCCATCATGTTACACTCATGTCCTCTTACACTCCCATTCTCTCAGACCTCTGTCTTGTTACATTGCCATCCTCTTACACTGTCAACCTGTTACACTCCCATCCTCTTTATTGTCAACCTGTTACACTCCCATCCTCTTTCACTGTTGTCCTGTTACATTCCTGGGTGTAAAACACCAACTTACTTACTGTTACATTACCATCCTCTTAGTCTTACACAGCCATTCTCTGACACTGCCGTCCTCTTACATTCCCATCCTGTTACACTGCCATCCTCTTAATATCCATCCTGTTACACTGCCGTCCTCTTACATTCCCATCCAGTTACACTGCCGTCCTCTTACATTACCATCCAGTTACACTGCCATCCTCTTACATTCCCATCCAGTTACACTGCCATCCTGTTACACTGCCATCCTCTTACATTCCCATCCAGTTACACTGCCATCCTGTTACATTCCCATCCAGTTACACTGCCATCCTATTACATTCCCATCCAGTTACACTGCCATCCTATTACATTCCCATCCAGTTACACTGCCATCCTCTTACATTCCCATCCAGTTACACTGCCATCCTCTTACATTCCCATCCAGTTACACTGCCATCCTCTTACATTCCCATCCAGTTACACTGCCATCCTATTACATTCCCATCCAGTTACACTGCCATCCTCTTACATTCCCATCCTGTTACACTGCCATCCTGTTACACTGCCATCCTCTTACATTCCCATCCAGTTACACTGCCATGCTCTTAATATCCATCCTGTTACACTGCCATCCTATTACATTCCCATCCAGTTACACTGCCATGCTCTTACATTCCCATCCAGTTACACTGCCATCCTATTACATTCCCATCCAGTTACACTGCCATGCTCTTACATTCCCATCCAGTTACACTGCCATGCTCTTACATTCCCATCCAGTTACACTGCCATCCTATTACATTCCCATCCAGTTACACTGCCATCCTATTACATTCCCATCCAGTTACACTGCCATGCTCTTACATTCCCATCCAGTTACACTGCCATCCTATTACATTCCCATCCAGTTACACTGCCGTCCTCTTACATTCCCATCCAGTTACACTGCCATCCTCTTAATATCCATCCTATTACACTGCCATCCTCTTACACTGCCATCCTCTTACATTCCCATCCAGTTACACTGCCATCCTATTACATTCCCATCCAGTTACACTGCCATGCTCTTAATATCCATCCTGTTACACTGCCATCCTCTTACATTCCCATCCTCTTACATATCCATCCTGATACACTGCCGTTCATCTACACTCCCATCCTGTTACACTGCTGTTCAGCTACACTCCCATCCTGTTATACTGCTATTCAGCTACACTCCCATCCTGATACATTGCCATTCTGCTAAACTCCCATCCTGATACACTGCCATCAACTACACTCCCATCCTATTACACTGTTATTCAGCTACACTCTTACATATCCATCCTGATACACTGCAGTTCATCTACACTCCCATCCTGTTACATTGCTATTGAGCTACACTCCCATCCTGTTACACTGCCATCAGCTACACTCCCATCCTGTTACACTGCTATTCAGCTACACTCCCATCATGTTACAGTGCTATTCAGCTACACTCCCGTCCTGATACAGTGCTACTCAGCTACACTCCCATCCTGATACATTCTTATTCTGCTAAACTCCCATCCTGATACACTGCCATCAGCTACACTCCCATCATGTTATACTGCTATTCAGCTACACTCCCATCCTGATACATTGCCATTCTGCTACACTCCCATCCTGATACACTGCCATCAGCTACACTCCCATCCTGATACACTGCCATCAGCTACACTCCCACCCTGATACACTGCCATTCATCTACACTCTACATTCATCCTCTTACACTGCTTTTCAGCTAAACTCCCATCCTGTTGCATTGCTATTGAGCTACACTCCCATTCTCTGACACTATCTTTTCGCACACTACACAAGACAGGGTGAGGCACCGTGGAGCCGATGACTTGGTGGGCAATGTTTTTGGGAACAGCACACAGATCCAAACACAGCATGTTGTCGGCATAGATGCCCAGACCTCCACACAAAACCTGAAAGTGGAACAAAAATGTTAGCATATCATTATAAACCAAATAAAGAGAAACACATCTTCTCTTTCCCTCTAGGTGTGCATGCATGCGTGCGTGCGTGTGTACATGCGTGTGTGTGTGTTTGAGTGTTTTTTCAACTGAGTGGTAGAATTACTGATTTACTAACTGAGCAAGTGAATGTAAGATTTAACTGACCAAATGAATGTTGCTCGTGTACTGACTGATCAAGAGACTTACTGACTGACTCATATTCAACCTCGGGTAAGTAGCATTATGGCTATGGTCTGCTCTATAGCCTGGACATAAGACTACCTGTTTACAGTCAGTTCCTACAGGAAATGAGAGAGTGGGATGTCACCATCAAACATTGGATCATGAAAACTGGGCTTTAAGACTTGCTTATTTTTGTATCAGACATGAGCCACTGATACTGATAGCCAGTGAAAATCATGTATTGTATAATTATCAGACACAAGCTGTTAATAGCCAATGAAAATTGTGTATTGTATAATTATCAGACACAAGCTGTTGATAGCCAATGAAAATTGTGTATTGTATAATTATCAAACCCAAGCTGTTGATAGCCAATGAAAATTGTGTATTGTATAATTATCAGACTGTAATTATCAGACACAGGCAGTTGACAACCAATGAAAATCATGTACTGTGTAATTATCTGACATGAGCCGTTGATAGCCAATGAAAATCATGTATTGTGTAATGATCACACATGAGCTGTGTACTGTATAATTATCTGACATGAGCCGCTAATAGCCAATGAAAATCATGCATTGTGTAATTATCAGACACAAGCTGTTAATAGTCAATGAAAATCACGCATTGTGTAATTATCAGACACAAGCTGTTAATAGCCAATGAAAATCATGCATTGTGTAATTCTCAAACACAAGCTGTTAATACTAATAATAGTCAATGAAAATTGTTTATAGTATAATTAATGACATGAGCCATTGATAGCCAATGAAAATCATGTATTGTGTAATTATCAGGCATTTTTGGTACGTTGAGGCTATTTTGATCTCCTCAACCAAGGCTACACTTTGAATGCAAAAAAATATATATATATACCACAACTCTTTCTTGCATCATCAGTGTCATTATCTCATGACTGGTAATGTTTCAGATTTTGTTTTTTCATCCTGGTGTCTGCCATTCAAAGGCAATATTTTCTCCATGATTGCCTTTCTATCAATCACTGCATGAATGTGTGGGTGCATGGTATCTGATGACACACTAGATCCTGTGATCATATGACCATGTGAATGACAGTGGACCATAGCCTTTAGGTTCATTTGGACCTCTCTAATAGAATACCAGTCCTTGGTATACTACAAACATGTATAAACACAAATAGTCAAAAGATTAATGCATTTACACCTACAAATTTGCACATCAGCAGAAGCATTAGAAGTTTCTTCATAACAACCACTGCAGGCAAATATGTCAATGAAAAGAAGCAATAGTGCATTTCTGCACACAATGACACAAGTTTGGCTGAAGTACAAAATAACAGCCTGTTTCACAATCAACAGTGTTCTACAGCACACATAAAATTTCGTCAGGAGAGAGAGGGAGAAAAAGAAAAAGTTAAACCGAACAATACAAATGAAAGCTGAAAATCATATATTTGATAATATGTGCTACTAGGACAATACAGAGATACCACTGGAATATTCAATGATCCATTATTCAAACAAGTTAGTCCAAGTTTGACATAAAGTTATTCTCTGAAACATATTTCTGCAGATTACATTTGAAACAAGAAGATAAATACAGGATTTTATATTTCGGGACAAGGAGTTCCAGAGGGATGCACCAGCAAAGGATATGCTAGTTTCAAAACAAGTCCTGGCCTTGGCACACAGAGGTTATTTCTGGGGTCAGTGGTTGCATGGTGACTGATAGAGAGTTGTATTCCATTGTTGTGAGTTGTTGCATTAGGTTAAAGACTCCAAGTGCACTCAGATGTTGTTGTATAGATGGGGAAGGATCAGGAATGATTAATTCACCTGCCCTTCAGTGGGGAGAGTTATATCACCTGTCCTTCAGTGGGGAGAGTTAAGTTACCCGCCCTTCAGTGGGGAGAGTTAAGTTACCCGCCCTTCAGTGGGGAGAGTTAAGTTACCCGCCCTTCAGTGGGGAGAGTTAAGTTACCCGCCCTTCAGTGGGGAGAGTTAAGTTTTTGAAGTGTGCTTTGCCACAGCCACCCCACTGAACAACTGAGCCAGTGTATGATCTTACCGAGTCTGTGAGTATGTAGGTGGACTGATACAGTTGCTAAGCAAATTAATTATTAAGTCATGGGAAGAAGGAAGGAAGAATTTGATAAATATTATAATCTCTATGTATTAATAGCAATTCCTCCTGACTTTGAAATATTTGTTCCAATGCTCGGTGAACTGTTCAAATGTTTCCCGCTTGAAAGGGACTATTCAATAAAATAGGAACTCTAAATCAAATTTAATCTCTCTCTCTCTCTCTCTCTCTCTCTCTCTCTCTCTCTCTCTCTCTCTCATACACACACACACACACACACACACACACACACACACACACACACACACACACACATGCACACACACGCACACACACACAGTGGCAAACAGACACAGAGGCAAACAGACACACTCTTGCAGAAAATCCAGGCTGCCTCATGTAGGTGAGGCTGAAGGAGCTGCAAAAACTGTGCTATCCATATATACTATTGTGTGTCCAAACAACAGTATGGCTGCCAGCATTTAGGATTTTTAATGTGTGCACAGGTGTTGATGTATGCAATAGCCAATGGGGAATGTACAACAAACACCCCAAGTCAGCCTGCACTGAAAGCTGACTCAGGGAGAAAAATACCTTGCCGTCCTGAGAAATCAAACCTGCATCAATAGTGTGCCTGGCTTTTTGGTCAAACAACTATCCGCTGAGACCCCGCTCCTCCCCCCCCCCCCCCCCCCCACCACAGGTACACAAACCTTGACAATGTTGAGGTGAGTGGTTGCGCGGGATGACTCCAAAAGAGAGGCGAGGGCTGCAGCCTGTGCCCCCTCACCCCCAATCCTAACTCCCCCCACTCCCTGCTGCACCGGGAAAACTGCCTGGCACAGTGAGCGGCCAAATCCCAGCGTCCTTTGCAACAGCACAATGAGGTCGATGGTGGATCCGGACACAGGGATGATCACATCGTGTGACAAGGCAGGGATTGGAAATGACACGGTGGACTGCACTGACTGCAGAAACTGATGCTCACTCTCTGTTGCCATGGAAACTGAGCTGACCTTGCGGAATGCGCTGACCCCAGCGGGCCGAGGTCTCTGAGGATCGGGCCTGAAGGCGTCAGGCTTTTTCTCTGAAACCACGCAGTCAGCGCCGCTTGTCCTCTCAGCCCAGGCGTGAGGCAGGGGGCACGACTGTCTTCCTCCAAACGCTGCACCCACCGTTCCCTGCGTCTGCCCATCCTCCTCTGCCTCCCCAGCCTGGCTCGGGCTGCTTGACAGCCGGGACTGTGAGTCCGACTTTCTCTTGCCTGAGCTGTCCCCATCAGGCTGCTGTGGTGTGGGGGCGCTCTCCGTGTTTGACATTCCATGGTCAGAGAAGCTGAGGTCTGTCACTTCGTGGACAGGTGGATAAGCATAGCTGTCATCCTGAGAATCTGAGTCGACCTCACTATCGATGGAGCCTCCAGTTTCCCTCACTGCTCGCTCCATCTCCTCATAATCACTGACTGTGTCCAGGATGCAGCTCTCTTGCTCCTTGGCCCGAAGGGGTGGGAATACAGCCTCTCTCTGCTCCACTGACTCTTCAACTGACCTACAGCTGGCCTCAGTCTGGCTGACTGCAACATTGTCACCACTCCTTCCAATTGCAACATTGTCACCGCTCCTTCCAATTGCAACGCTGTCACCACTCCCTCTCATTGCAACGCTGTCACCACTCCCTCTCATTGCAACGCTGTCACCACTCCCTCTCACTGCAACGCTGTCACCACTCCCTCTCACTGCAACGCTGTCACCACTCCCTCTCATTGCAACGTTGTCACCACTCCCTCTCACTGCAACGTTGTCACCACTCCCTCTCATTGCAATGCTGTCACCACTCCCTCTCATTGCAACGTTGTCACCACTTCCTCTCAAGTCCTCCACTGCTGCAGCAGAGTGCAGTCCGTGGACCTGCATCTGCTGCGACATCTTGACTTCTGAGACTACACGCACGATGGCGGGATGGTCAGAAAAGAGTGGTAGAGAGGCACAGTGATGGCGTTTGTCAGCAAAACTGAGGAAGTCACCAGTATGCTCAGTGTCTACGGACGGGGTGTCAGGTAGAGTGGGGGTGGGGGTGGGGGTGGGTGCTGGCCTGTGGACCATCTCACAAGACTGACCCAGTGACCCAGCCAGGTGATGGATGCCCAGTGAAGAACCCTGCAAATAAACAAGTGGCCCATAAGATTTGAGACTAAATGTTTAACAGGTTCAAGTTAGGGGTCAGATTCACACGACTCGAAGCAGCTTAATGCTTTGACTGCATGTGCTTAAAGCATCCTACAACTACCGAGCTGAAACAACTTGACAACTATAAAGCTAAAACCGACAACCACAGAGCTGAAACAACTTGACAACTACAAAGCTAAAACCCACAACTACAGAGCTGAAGCAGTTTTAACTACAAAGCTAAAACCCACAACTACAGAGCTGAAGCAGTTTTAACTACAAAGCTAAAACCCACAACTACAGAGCTGAAGCAGTTTTAACTACAAAGCTAAAACCCACAACTACAGAGCTGAAGCAGTTTTAACTACAAAGCTAAAACCCACAACTACAGAGCTGAAACAGTTTTACAACTACAGAGCTAAAACCCACAACTACAGAGCTGAAACAGTTTTACAACTACAGAGCTAAAACCCACAACTACAGAGCTGGAACAACTTACATTACAGTGCTAAAGCCCAAAAAATACAGAGCTGAAACAACTTTACAACTACAGAGCTAAAACCCACAACTACAGAACTGAAACAACTTTAAAACTACAAAGCTAAATCCCACAACTACAGAGCTGAAACAACTTACAACTACAGAGCTAAAACCTAAAACTAAAGGTCTGAAACAACTCTACAGTTACAGAGTCAAAGAATACAACTACAGAGCTGAAAACAACAGATAACTGCAGAGTAGAAGCCTACTACTACAGAGCTAAAACAGTATACAACCACAAAGTTGAAGCCTGTGACTGATACTCAGTATCACACAGCTGAAATAACCTAGAACCTGCTACTGCAGATCAGAAACAGCATACTACAGAGCTCAATCTTGCTCCTACAGAGCTGAACCAATGTACAACAGAGCTGAAATCTCATACAACAGAGCTGACCCAACCAAGATCATTTAAAACAGGAAATTTGAATGAAAGGAATGAAGTAAAATAAACAAACAGATAAATAATAAACAATGTACTGCACTGACTTTTCTACTACAGGGCTGAAAGCTTCTGTTACAGACCAGGAAAAGGTGACTGCTACCAATCCAAAACCAAACCCCTAATAGTAATACACAGGCCAAAAACATACCCCTAATACAAAGGCCAAAAACAAACCCCTAATACACAGGCCAAAAACTAACCCCTCATACACAGGCCAAAAGCATACCCCTAATACACAGGCCAAAACCATACCCCTAATACACAGGCCAAAAACAAACCCCTCATACACAGGCCAAAAACATACCCCTAATACACAGGCCAAAAACAAACCCCTCATACACAGGCCAAAAACATACCCCTAATACACAGGCCAAAAACAAACCCCTCATACACAGGCCAAAAACATACCCCTAATACACAGGCCAAAAACAAACCCCTCATACACAGGCCAAAAACATACCACTAATACACAGGCCAAAAACAAACCACTAATACACAGGCCAAAAACAAACCACTAATACACAGACAAAGTAAACTCCCTGTTAGACAACATAAAGAAAAAACTGTTACAGAACCAGCAGTCCTCTAACACAGAGTTTCAACTACCTTCTACCAAGGAGTTCAGTAGCCTTCTCAAACAGCCACAAGTACGTCCTGCTACACAGCTGAAATGACATCCTGCTAAACAGCTAAAACCACATCTTTGATACACAGCTAAGTCTATATCCTGCTACACAGCAAAACATACATCTTGCTAAACAGCTGAAAGTAACTATTGCTACAGAGCTAAAACTACATCCTTTTAAGGAGTTAAAACCTACCTTCTGCAACAGAGCTTCATCGATCCCCTTCCACAGAGCTAAACTACTGTGACTAACTGCTTGCTATTACACAGCAAAAAGCTACAGCCACATTGTCCTACACTGTCAGGACTACCTCCTGCAGCATGTCAAGCCCCCCACAGATACGAAGGTGACGTTGCAGCATGCAATGCTGACCTGCGCAGGTGCTGAACCGAAGCAGCTGAAGGCGCTGTTGATGGAGGGGGTCAGCGACACAGACCGCACCGTGTGGGGACTGGAGGAGGAGCTGGTCAGCGGCGGACTGCCCTCACTGGACATCTGGATCTGCTGGGTCACAAACTGCACACACAGAGACCAGTCAGCTCTGGACTGCCTCACAGTGCCTCATACACAGAGACCAGTCAGCTCTGGACTGCCCCACAGTGCCTCATACACAGGGACCAGTCAGCACTGGACTGCCCCACAGTGCCTCATACACAGGGACCAGTCAGCTCTGGACTGCCCCACAGTGCCTCATACACAGGGACCAGTCAGCACTGGACTGCCCCACAGTGCCTCATACACAGGGACCAGTCAGCACTGGACTGCCCCACAGTGCCTCATACACAGGGACCAGTCAGCACTGGACTGCCCCACAGTGCCTCATACACAGGGACCAGTCAGCTCTGGACTGCCCCACAGTGCCTCATACACAGGGACCAGTCAGCTCTGGACTGCCCCACAGTGCCTCATACACAGGGACCAGTCAGCACTGGACTGCCTCACAGTGCCTCATACACAGGGACCAGTCAGCACTGGACTGCCCCACAGTGCCTCATACACAGGGACCAGTCAGCACTGGACTGCCCCACAGTGCCTCATACACAGGGACCAGTCAGCACTGGACTGCCCCACAGTGCCTCATACACAGGGACCAGTCAGCACTGGACTGCCCCACAGTGCCTCATACACAGGGACCAGTCAGCACTGGACTGCCTCACAGTGCCTCATACACAGGGACCAGTCAGCACTGGACTGCCTCACAGTGCCTCATACACAGGGACCAGTCAGCACTGGACTGCCTCACAGTGCCTCATACACAGGGACCAGTCAGCACTGGACTGCCCCACAGTGCCTCATACACAGGGACCAGTCAGCACTGGACTGCCCCACAGTGCCTCATACACAGGGACCAGTCAGCACTGGACTGCCCCACAGTGCCTCATACACAGGGACCAGTCAGCACTGGACTGCCCCACAGTGCCTCATACACAGGGACCAGTCAGCACTGGACTGCCCCACAGTGCCTCATACACAGGGACCAGTCAGCACTGGACTGCCCCACAGTGCCTCATACACAGGGACCAGTCAGCACTGGACTGCCTCACAGTGCCTCATACACAGGGACCAGTCAGCACTGGACTGCCTCACAGTGCATCATACACATATACAGGGACTGGTCAGTGGTGGTAACAAGTGGTGATAACACATACAGGGACTGGTCAGTGGTGGTAACACATGCAGGGACTGGTCAGTGATGGTAACATAAGGGACTGGTCAGTGGTGGTAACATAAGGGACTGGTCAGTGGTGGTAACACATACAGGGACTGGTCAGTGGTGGTAACATAAGGGACTGGTCAGTGGTGGTAAACACATGCAGGGACTGGTCAGTGGTGGTAACACATGCAGGGACTGGTCAGTGGTGGTAACACATGCAGGGACTGGTCAGTGGTGGTAAACACATGCAGGGACTGGTCAGTGGTGGTAACACATGCAGGGACTGGTCAGTGGTGGTAACAATATGAAAAAAGAAGTCAATTAAAACTTAATGTTGGTAATTAGTATGCATGCCTGTGAAAGTTAGTTTGGTGCCGCATGTAGTGTTGGTGTGTTGTTTTACACTCCAAGAGTGAAAGTTAGTCTGGTGCCGCATTTAGTGTTGGTGTGTTGTTTTACACTCCGAGTGTGAAAGTTAGTCTGGTGCCGCATGTAGTGTTGGCGTGTTGTTTTACACTCCAAGAGTGAAAGTTAGTCTGGTGCCGCATTTAGTGTTGGTGTGTTGTTTTACACTCCGAGTGTGAAAGGCTGCAACTTCTGCAGGATTTGTCCGCTATCCAGGCAACTGTTTTGTATCAGTTCTGCTTCAATTTCAAGGAACTTTGCAGGACAAGAATTCATGGAAGGGACTTCATCACCGTGTGTGCCTTACTGATTACTACACTGATGACATGTGATGAAGGGAAACAACTCACAGCATCCCCAGCGATGGTCTCCAACACCAGGTCCTGGAGGTGAAGTCCCAGTGCCACACACCACTGCACCACATGGGGCTGGAATGTCTGGCGCCACACTTGATCTCTGCAACGAGAAAAACATGCTTACGCCGAAACTAGCTAATGGAGCAGAAAACATGCTTAGGGCACAACTAAAGAAGAAAAATACATGCTTAGAGCAAAGCTAAAAGACAAAAATGATATGCTTTGGGCAAAACTAATGGGGAAAAACACATGCTTGGGACAAATCTAATGGGAGAAAACACATCCTTAGGGCAAAACTGGAGGAGAAAGGCATATGCTTAGGGCAAAACTAATGGGGGAAACACATGCTTAGGGCAAAATTATAAGAGAAAGACGTAGGCTGAGGGCAAAACTAATCGGGAAAACACATGCTTAGGGCAAAACTACAAGAGAAAGACATATATGCTTAGGGCAAAACTATAAAAATAAAAATAAAGACATATGCTTCGGGCAAAACTATAAGAGAAAGATATACGCTCAGGGCAAAACTATAAGAGAAAAGCACATGCCTAGGGCAAAACTAATGGGGAAACCACAGGCCTGAGGCAAAACTAAGACAAGAAGCAGCGATAGACAGATCATTGGTTTTAATGCCAATTGAAGAGGTCAGGGATAGACAGATCATTGGTTTTAATGCCAATTAATGAGGTCAGGGATTCAGATTCAGATTCAGATTCTTTATTCACCAAGTTTTACAAGGAAAGTGTCTCGAAAGCAGTAAGCATACAAGCATAAGCAAACAACAACACTGACATACATCAACTAGCAACCCATTTGCACCAAAAAAAACAAACCCAAACACACATACACACAGCTGCGTGAACACGCACATACACACAACTGCATGAGCGCGCACACACGCACGCACCCACCCACACACACATACACACACGCCATAAGTATGAGTAATGTTCCAATGTAAAATACAGTCCTATGTCTAAGACTAAGATAGACAAAGTAAAAGTTTCACACACACACACACACACACACACACACACACACACACACACACACACATTTATCAGAAACATTCCATTTCATAATATAAAATCCTACTTTTAAGACAGAGCCGAGTAAGAGTTCAATAACAGTAAGAAATGTGTGCACGCACACACACACACACACACACACACACACACACACACACACACACACACACACACACACACACACACACACACACTCACTCACTCACTCACTCACTCGTTCACCTGCACACATGCCCCACCACTCCCCCTCCGCACATGCACACTTGTAGATAATGTTAAAATTACATGATAATAGAAAAGAATAAAAATTAATAAAAAGTCCTACATATAAAACAAGTAAGTTAAAACTAATCAAAGTTTAACAAACACATTCACACGCATACTCCTACACAACACCCATGTGCTCAAACTCGACCATGTGCACATGCATATATTATACACAAAAAACTTCTCTCTCTCTCTCTCTCTCTCTCTCTCTCTCTCTCTCTCTCTCTCTCTCTCTCTCTGTCTTTGTCTCCATGAATGTGCCAGAGCAACATGCATTGGGAATAAATAATAACAAGATTATAAAATAAAATAAGGTCAGGTCAAATGAAAGACTGAGCACAGTTTGGTTCTTAGACAGATCATTGGTTTTAATGCCAGTTGAAGAGGTCAGAGCAGGATGGAAGGGACTACAGACACTTGTTAATAACATGGGACCTTCTTTCCCCCTTTTCAACAGTCAGATAGGCATGAACTAACCACCTTGCCTTCAGTCATCACCTTTCCCCCTTTTCAACAGTCAGATAGGCATGAACTAACCACCTTGCCTTCAGTCATCACCTTGATACTGACCTGGGGGTCAAGGTGGACATGGCACAAACAAACAAAGCAAAGCTGAAGAGTGAGCACAGAAAGTTCTTTTACTTAGTCTCTTTTGTTAACACACATTTATGTGCATACATGCACACACACACACAGAAGAACTACACATACTCTAAAAATATGCCAGTCATCTTCCACTATCTCTCTATGCTGAACATACTGATGTATTCAACAGACCTAAAGTTCTACTCAGCTGCCCTGACAAAGTCTTTTCTTCCTGACAGCTATCTAGACTGCAGCACAGAGGACAGAGAGATCTTAGACAACAAAGGCCTGTTTACTAAACAGTTGTCGGAAGTGTAACAGAAAGGAACAGTTCTTCTTCTACACAGCTGCCCATACTTTTAATACACAGGACAAATTCTTCATTTGGGCTGCAAATATAGTATAGAGGACAAAGTTCCTCTAAACAGCTGACCAGACTAATGTAGAGAACTTCTTCTAAACCACTGCACAGACATTAATATTGAGGACAAAGTTCTTCTAAACCACTGCACAGACATTAATAAAGAGGACAAAGTTCTTCTAAACCACTGCACAGACATTAATATAGAGGACAAAGTTCTTCTAAACCACTGCACAGACATTAATACAGAGGACAAAGTTCTTCTAAACCACTGCATAGACATTAATATAGAGGACAAAGTTCTTCTAAACCACTGCACAGACATTAATATAGAGGACAAAGTTCTTCTAAACCACTGCACAGACATTAAAGTGCTGCCCAGACTGTAACATAGATGAAAAACTTCTCAACAGCTGCCCAGATACAACCTCAGTGAAACAGTGTGATACACAGTACAACCTTCTTCTTCTACACAGTTGCTCACATCATAACACATAAGACTAAAAACCCAGTCACACCGGGATTGCAACCAGGTTATGAGCTAGGTACGACCGAGAGAGGAGAGAATTGTGGGGGAATCGCAGAAAGAGGTTGTCGGTAATCACTAGAGGCAAGTCAGTCGCAGCAAGGTCGACAGTCGTGTTCAAAACTCGGGTTCGGTGATTCCAAAAAGCAGGAGGTTGCAGACAGGCTGTATATGGTGATGTGACCAGTCATGCCACCAGTTGTGGTGATCTAGGACTGGTTGAGGTGCAACAAGTCATGGTGATCAGCGATTAGTTGTACAATCAGTCGCAGCGATCTGCAACTGGTCGTGTGTCTACCTACAACTTCTCTTGTGATTAATCTATGGAATTTCCCAACCAGTTGTATGACCAGTTGTATGACCAGTTGTATGACCAGTTGTACGACCAGTCGTAAAAGCAATCATAGCGACAGCGATGACAGGTTGTCAAAAAACTTGGAGACTAGTCGTAGCCTGAACAAATCGCCAACAATTGTGCGATCAAACAATTGTCCGCTCCTGTGTGACAGGGGCTTTAGTTCTTCTAGACAGCTGCCAACAGAGGCCGGAACTTACTGGGTGCTGATGTAGGAACTCCAGTCGTGATCCAGCTGATTCAGCCGATACACCAAGGCAAGCATGCGCAGGTCTATGGCATTGTCCCTCTGTGAAACAAAGTGTGATACACAGGTCTATAGAAAGCACTGTCCCTCTGTGAAACAAAGTGTAATACACAGGTCTGTGGCACTGTCTCTCTGTGAAACCAAGTGTGATACACAGGTCTGTGGCACTGTCCCTCTGTGAAACAAAGTGTGATACACAGGTCTATGGCACTGTCCCTCAGTGAAACAATGTGATACACAGGTCTATGGCACTGTCCCTCTGTGAAACAAAGTGTGATACACAGGTCTATGGCACTGTCCCTCAGTGAAACAATGTGATACACAGGTCTATGGCACTGTCCCTCTGTGAAACAAAGTGTGATACACAGGTCTGTGGCACTGTCCCTCTGTGAAA
>OY757542.1:582719-611925 GCA_963584105.1 Alviniconcha strummeri
ACCATAAAGGGCAATCACATAGAGCACCCAACACTCCAGTCAGCACGACACACAACACAAAGGCCAAGGGCAGAGAAGACACTGTGCATGACACTGACCATTCTAGGACAGACATGAATGTCTCGACTCTGCTTCAGCTCTGTCCTGATCACCGTCTTACACTTCTCATACGTCTTAAAAAACAGCCCCTGTAACAGCACAACACACTCTCAGACACTTCTCATATATCTGTGAAAAAACATCTAAACAACTCACTGCTATAAACTACTCATTCATCTGCAAAAGCATCCCATGTAACAACACAACTTGCTGTCATGCACTTCTCATATGTCTGGAAAAAAAGCATCCCCTGTTACAACTCAACTCAAAGTAATAGATTTCTCATATATGAATCTGGAAAAAAATCCCTGTAACAACATGCAACTCAATGCTATACACTTCTCATATGTCTGAAGAAAAGAAATATCATCCCTGTAGCAACACAACTCACTGTCACACACTTCTTACATATCTATAAAAGAAATTAAAAAAATCCCTGTAACAGCACACAAGTGTATGTCAGGTATTTCTATCACATCTACAAAAGCACACTACACAGGCAGGCCATCTCATTCTTGTCCACTCTCAAACGGCTTTGGCAGAACATTCACACTGATTTTTTAGCTCCTTTTTCAGCGGAATTTCTTTTTTCCAGCAGACTGATAAAACACAACAACAAAAATACACCACCAGATGGCAGAAGAATCCCATGCCTGACAACTTGCTTTCGTGGATGTCTCAAGGGTCTAAAAAAACATATCCTCAGCCTAAAACACAATATACAAACGTTCTGCCCTGACAATAAGCATGTACATAAAAAAAAGCCAGAGGGCCTACCTGAAAGAAACCTTTGTGGATAAAGCCTTCACCTCAGTGAAGCAGAGGCAGTGGCATGCTGGAAACAGCAGCTGACTCAAGTCCCTATCTCAATACAGAAATTAGGCACTTGCCTAAGTAAATGACCTTCCTGAATAAAGTCAGTACATGAGTGACACAATTACCTGAACATACAGCCACCTGGATGAATAAAGAACCCACCTGGATTATCTCTCTAAGCGCAGTTTGCAGGGGAGGTGGTTCTCGAAACTTTGCCGTCTGCAGGTAGACACGCAGGTCTCTGACTCTTTGTAACACCATAATTAGCAATTCTGTAACACAACATTAGACATCAGTCTTTGTAACATCATAATTAATAGTTCTGTAACACAACACTGGACATCAGTCTTTGTAACACCATAATTAACAGTTCCGTAACAAAAACATTAGACATCAGTCTACTTCAGAATGCAGACCAGGTCTTCAGTTTCCATGCTGTCAGAGACATGTTGGATTTTTCAGCCCACCCAGAGCTGGGAATGCTATCATCCCAAAAGGGGCCACACACACAGCCTGGTTTACCCCATGTCATGCACACACACACACACACACACACACACACACACACACACACACACACACACACACACACACACACACACAGAGCCTGGTTTAGCCCACAGCAAGGAGGAGCACACAGGGACCAGTAGTGTTCTCACCCACACCACCAGCAGGCTTGTTGCCAGGGAAAACACTCTTCATCTGCTCCAGGGCTTTGGCTGTCTGTGTTGCCAACCGCAACAGGCCTCTCTGCAGAATTTCATACTGCAACACATAGACAGCAGCAGACTGTCATTTCATACTGCAACACAAAGACAACATCAGTGGACTATGTCATTTCATACTGCAACACATAGACAGCAGCAGACTATGTCATTTCATACTGCAACACAAAGACAACATCAGTGGACTATGTCATTTCATACTGCAACACAAAGATAACATCAGTGGACTATGTCATTTCATACTGCAACTCATAGACAGCAGCAGACTATGTCATTTCATACTGCAACACAAAGATAACATCAGCGGACTATGTCATTTCATACTGTAAACACACAGACAACATCAGCAGACTATGCCACTTCATACTGTAAACACACAGACAACATCAGCAGACTATGCCACTTCATACTGTAAACACACAGACAACATCAGCAGACTATGCCACTTCATACTGTAAACACACAGACAACATCAGCAGACTATGCCACTTCATACTGTAAACACACAGACAACATCAGCAGACTATGCCACTTCATACTGTAAACACACAGACAACATCAGCAGACTATGCCACTTCATACTGTAAACACACAGACAACATCAGCAGACTATGCCACTTCATACTGTAAACACACAGACAACATCAGCAGACTATGCCACTTCATACTGTAAACACACAGACAACATCAGCAGACTATGCCACTTCATACTGTAAACACACAGACAACATCAGCAGGCAGTCTCATTGCAAATTAACACACAGATAACTTCAGATCTAAACAGATGCTGCAACATCTCTCTCTCTCTCTCTCTCTCTCTCTCTCTCTCTCTCTCTCTCTCTCTCTCTCTCTCTCTCTCACACACACACACACACACACACACACACACACACACAAACACACACACATGTACACACATACACATGTACACACACACACACACACACACACACACACACACACACACACACACACACACATGTACACACACACACACACACATACACATGTACACACACACACACAAACACACAAACACACACACATACACATGTACACATGTACACACATACACATGTACACACACACACACACACACACACACACACACACACACACACACACACACACACACACACACATACAAACACATACACATGTACACACACACACACACATACACGTACACATGTATACACACACACACACACACACACACACACACACACACACACACACACACACACACACACACACATGTACACACACATACACGTACACACACAAATACACACACACACACACACACACACACACACACACACACACACACACACACACACACACACACACACCTCTGTGTTGACCATGGCCAGGTTGCGGCGGCTGGCTGGCATCAGGTCTGCCACACTGTTCAGGACGGACAGCACATGACGCAGGTACCACAGCGTCGGGCTGAAGTCCACGCTGATCTGATCCAGGTACAGAATGCGCTGAAACAGCTCCCCCTGCACACATAGGTCAAGGTCAGGGGTCAGAGATGCCTACATCAGGTGCTGGGTCGGTTGGCAAAAGAAAGAAGACAAAGTTTGAAATCATTTGTTGTGGCATAGTGTGTAGAGGTCAGTCTTTAACATGAGTACTGAAGGCATGGGAGGCCTGAATGTGACAAATATCAGAGGGGACAGAATTCCTCTGCTTTGGAGAATAGTAGGAGAGAGTGCTGGCCGAAGGTTCTGCTTGCAACAAAGGGGCTGCAAAGTGTCCATGAGTCTGCAGAAGAACAAAGCTGTCTGGAAGACATGTAAACAGTGAGACAAAACTAGGCTGTAAGGTAATTCAGGTGTTAGCAAAAAGGGCAGAGAACAAAACGAGGTCAAAGGTGTGGAGAAACCTAGCAGCTAGAGCGATGAAGGTCAAGTATGACTAGCAGTCTGAGAACAGGTGTGCACCTAAAAACCAGCTGGCCAGTCAGGTGTCAGGTGTCAGGAGCACCACAAGTACGACCACCAGTCTGAGAACAGGTGTGCACCTAAAGGCCTGCAGTACACAACAGACAGGCAGAGGTTGCAGTACACAATGAACAGACAGGTAGAGGTTGCAGTACACAGTGGACAGACAGGTAGAGGTTGCAGTACACAATGGACAGACAGGTAGAGGTTGCAGTACACAATGGACAGGCAGAGGTTGCAGTACACAATGGACAGACAGGCAGAGGTTGCAATACACAGTGGACAGACAGGTAGAGGTTGCAGTACACAATGGACAGACAGGTAGAGGTTGCAGTACACAGTAGACAGACAGGTAGAGGTTGCAGTACACAATGGACAGACAGGTAGAGGTTGCAGTACACAATGGACAGGCAGAGGTTGCAGTACACAATGGACAGACAGGCAGAGGTTGCAATACACAATGGACAGACATGTAGAGGTTGCAATACACAATGGACAGACAGGTAGAGGTTGCAATACACAATGGACAGACAGGTAGAGGTTGCAGTACACAATGGACAGACAGGCAGAGGTTGCAGTACACAATGAACAGACAGGCAGAGGTTGCAGTACACAACAGACAGGCAGAGGTTGCAGTACACAGCAGATAGGCAGGTAGAGGTTGCAGTACACAGTAGATAGGCAGGTAGAGGTTTCAGTACACAGTAGACAGACAGGTACAGGTAGAGGTTGCAGTACACAGTAGACAGGTAGAGGTTACAGTACACAATGGACAGACAGGTAGAGGTTTCAGTACACAGTATACAGACAGATAGGGGTTGCAGTACACAGTATACAGACAGGTAGTGGTTGCAGTACACAGCAGACAGACAGACAGACAGAGGTTACAGTACACAATGGACAAAATAGGTAGGGGTTGCAGTAGACAAAATGGACAAATAGGTAGGGGTTGCAGTACATAGCAGACAGGCAGAGGTTACAGTACACAGTAGACAGACAAACAGAGGTTACAGTATACAGTAGACAGACAGAGGTCACAGTACACAGTAGACAGGCAGTGGTTACAGTACATAGTAGACAGACAGGCAGAGGTTACAGTACACAGTAGACAGGCGGTGGTTACAGTACATAGTAGACCGGCAGGCAGAGGGTACAGTACACAAAGCAGAGGTTGCAGTACACAGTAGACAGACAGGCAGAGGTTACAGTACACAGTAGACAGGCGGTGGTTACAGTACATAGTAGACAGACAGGCAGAGGTTACAGTACACAGTAGACAGGCAGAGGTTACAGTACACAGTAGACCGGCAGGCAGAGGGTACAGTACACAAAGCAGAGGTTGCAGTACACAGTAGACAGACAGGCAGAGGTTACAGTACACAATGGACAAACATAGAGAGCCTTTAGAGGTTGCAGTACACAGCAGACAGGCAGGTTGAGGTTGCAGTACACAATGGACAAACAGGTAGAGGTTGCAGTACACAATGGACAAATAGGTAGGGGTTGTAGTACATAGTAGACAAGCATGTAGAGGTTGCAGTACACAATGGACAGACAGGTAGGGGTTGCCGTACACAATGGACAGACAGGTAGGGGTTGCAGTACACAATGGACAGACAGGTAGGGGTTGCAGTTTATAATGGATAAATAGGTAGGGGTTGCAGTACACAGTGGACAGACAGGTAGAGGTTGCAGTACACAATGGACGGACAGGTAGAGGTTGCAGTACACAATGGACAGACAGGTAGAGGTTGCAGTACACAATGGACAGACAGGCAGAGGTTGCAGTACACAATGGACAGACAGGCAGAGGTTGCAGTACACAATGGACAGACAGGTAGAGGTTGCAGTACACAGCAGACAGGCAGGTTGAGGTTGCAGTACTCAATGGACAAACAGGTAGAGGTTGCAGTACACAATGGACAAATAGGTAGGGGTTGTAGTACATAGTAGACAGGCATGTAGAGGTTGCAGTACACAATGGACAGACAGGTAGGCGTTGCAGTACACAATGGACAGACAGGTAGGGGTTGCAGTACACAATGGACAGACAGGTAGAGGTTGCAGTTTACAATGGATAAATAGGTAGGGGTTGCAGTACACAGTGGACAGACAGGTAGAGGTTGCAGTACACAATGGACGGACAGGTAGAGGTTGCAGTACACAATGGACAGACAGGTAGAGGTTGCAGTACACAATGGACAGACAGGCAGAGGTTGCAGTACACAATGGACAGACAGGCAGAGGTTGCAGTACACAATGGACATACAGGTAGAGGTTGCAGTACACAATGGACAGACAGGTAGAGGTTGCAGTACACAATGGACAGACAGGTAGAGGTTGCAGTTCACAGTGGACAGACAGGTAGAGGTTGCAGTACACAAGGTAGAGGTTGCAGTACACAATGGACAAATAGGTAGGGGTTGCAGTACACAATGGACAAACAGGTAGGGGTTGCAGAACATAGTAGACAGGCATGTAGAGGTTGCAGTTTACAATGGATAAATGGGTAGGGGTTCCAGTACACAGTGGACAGGCAGGTAGAGGTTGCAGTACACAATGGACAAATAGGTAGGGGTTGCAGTACACAATGGACAAACAGGTAGGGGTTGCAGAACATAATAGACAGGCATGTTGAGGTTGTAGTTTACAATGGATAAATAGGTAGGGGTTGCAGTACACAGTGGACAGGCAGGTAGAGGTTGCAGTACACAGTGGACAGACAGGTAGAAGTTGCAGTACAGAGTGGACAGACAGGTAGAGGTTGCAGTACACAAGGCAGAGGTTGCAGTACACAGTGTACAGACAGGTAGAAGTTGCAGTACACAGTGGACAGACATACAAATAGAGGTTGCAGTACACAATGGACAGACAGGTAGAGGTTGCAGTACACAATGGACAGACAGGTAGAGGTTGCAGTACACAATGGACAGACATACAAATAGAGGTTGCAGTACACAATGGACAGACAGACATGTACAGGTTGCAGTACACAGTGGGCAGACAGGTGCAGTACACAATGGAAAGACAGGTAGAGGTTGCAGTACACAGTGGACATACAGATAGAGGTTGCAGCACACAATGGACAGACAGGTAGAGGTTGCAGTACACAATGGACAGACATGTACAGGTTGCAGTACACAGTGGGCAGACAGGTGCAGTACACAATGGACAGACAGGTAGAGGTTGCAGTACACAGTGGACATACAGATAGAGGTTGCAGTACACAATGGACAGACAGGTAGAGGTTGCAGTACACAGTGGACAGACAGGTAGAGGTTGCAGTACACAATGGACAGACATACAAATAGAGGTTGCAGTACACAGTGGACAGACAGGTAGAGGTTGCAGTACACAGTGGACAGACAGGCAGAGGTTGCAGTACACAGTGGACAGACAGGTAGAGGTTGCAGTACACAGTGGACAGACAGGTAGAGGTTGCAGTACACAGTGGACAGACAGGTAGAGGTTGCAGTACACAGTGGACAGACAGGTAGAGGTTGCAGTACACAATGGACAGACATACAAATAGAGGTTGCAGTACACAGTGGACAGACAGGTAGAGGTTGCAGTACACAATGGACAGACAGAGATGTACAGGTTGCAGTACACAGTGGGCAGACAGGTGCAGTACACAATGGACAGACAGGTAGAGGTTGTAGTATACAATGGACAAACAGGTAGAGGCTGCAGTACACAAGGCAGAGGTTACAGTACACAGGTGAGAAAAAGGGGGAGGTCAAGCATCGCTGGATGTCTGGAGCCAGGCAGTCATTTGTACCATTCTATATCTGTGGTCACAGAGACGGTCATTGTCACTTCCAGACTACAAGCCATTTTTAATTTATAAGGTGCACCCCCAAAATGCAACAAAAATGAAAACTTCCCCAGATAAGATGCTTCCCAATATAAGGTACGAAGTTGGCAGTGTCAGAGATGACACAGTTAAAATAAACCTAATGGACGCACCTGTCAAAATCAACCGGAAGTGATGGGAGATCAACTGGATATAAGTGAATCTGCCTATATGAACTGTTTGAATTGACGGAACACAGCACATGGCATCATTTACCAGAGACAAAGAGCCCAGGGAGTGTTTTTTACATCACAACAATTCTCACTTGCTCTGGGACCTGGTTTAGGAGATGAAGATATCAGGGCTGATGTCTTTTTTCTCCAGTCATATGCTGTTACCATGTGTTTTGCTTTCGGTTTCATAATCTTCCACATTCTAGTAAATATTCCATACACTAAGAGTGTGACTAAGCCTACACTGTACATCATTCCAGTTCCATGTCTGTGGCTGTCCACCATGTCCATTGAAAAGGCTAGCTAACACCTCATTTTCTGGAAAAGCATGCACACCAAATTTTAGTCACCAAGAAGGTGCTGCAGACTGGTAGCCAAAGCTCAAGTTTCAGGGGGGAAACATCACCATTCAATCCCCCCCCAAAAAAAAAAAAACAACAACATACTACTCCATATCGCAGACCAAATTCTTTGAGCAGTCGCATGGAGGCCGAAGACAGTGGGGATGCCATCCCTCCAGCCTCCTCCTCCGCAGGCTGGTGAAAGGGGCGTTCATATCTGAAGACACAGAACAAGAAAAGCCACTGAGATTAAGAGGAACCAGAGGAAAGTTGTTCTGAAAACTGCTGAGATAAGAGATTAATGCAGTAGAAGTACTTTTCTGCTTCATTTTGAGCTCTTCATGGTGCTGTCATGCTGATTCAATCTTTACCAATGAAGAGCAGGAGAAGTATGGCCTGTGACACATTTGATATTTTGCCACACATTCCATCCTTGTTCATGGTGTCACATGAGGGTGAAACACATAAATCACAAGTCAATGAATCACAAGCCATCAAATCACAAACAAGGGAGTTAATCATGTCAGCAAATCAGAAGTCAAAACATGTTTGCAACACAAGCGCTTTCTGCTTCTTTTATTTTGAACAGGTTTCCTCTGGTGTTTGTTTGAATCCAACTCCATCTGCAGATTTTTGGCTTCCAGTGTTCCAACATGCAGCCCAGCTTCCCCAGTCCACCTCACCACAGACACTAGCTGGCCTAGTGTGGAGTCTCCAGTCCACCTCACCACAGACACTAGCAGGCCTAGTGTGGAGTCTCCAGTCCACATCACCACAGACACTAACAGGCCTAGTGTGGAGTCTCCAGTCCACATCACCACTGACTCTAGCAGGCCTAGTGTGGAGTCTCCAGTCCACATCACCACTGACTCTAGCAGGCCTAGTGTGGAGTCTCCAGTCCACATCACCACTAACTGCAGTCACTAACAGGCCTAGTGTGGAGTCTCCAGTCCACCTCACCACAGTCACTAGCAGGCCTAGTGTGGAGTCTCCAGTCCACATCACCACTGACTCTAGCAGGCCTAGTGTGGAGTCTCCAGTCCACATCACCACTGACTCTAGCAGGCCTAGTGTGGAGTCTCCAGTCCACATCACCACTAACTGCAGTCACTAACAGGCCTAGTGTGGAGTCTCCAGTCCACATCACCACTAACTGCAGTCACTAACAGGCCTAGTGTGGAGTCTCCAGTCCACCTCACCACAGACACTAGCAGGCCTAGTGTGGAGTCTCCAGTCCACATCACCACAGACACTAGCAGGCCTAGTGTGGAGTCTCCAGTCCACATCACCACTGACTGCAATCACTAACAGGCCTAGTGTGGAGTCTCCAGTCCACCTCACCACAGACACTAACAGGCCTAGTGTGGAGTCTCCAGTCCACATCACCACAGGCTACCTCACCAAGTCTGCACCCCCCTCCCCCCCCCCCCTCCCCCCACACACACACTCACTGCCAAAGGCACTTGCAGCTAATGTAAGAGTTTGGGCTGTAAAGAAGAAGAAAATGAAGATGGTGATGATGATGATGATGACACTAATCATGATGACAATACTGCCACTGGTTATGCTACTGATATATTGATGATGATAACAATGATGATGATGATAATAATAATAATGTACATTGACCCTGTGTTCATCAATGCCCTGAGCGCTCACATGATACATATTAACCTAAATACAATATTCTATACATACAATACCAAAACAATTTACATAAAGTATTATATGGAAAAACAAACACATGCATGCCCGTGTATGTGTGCATGTGCACACACGCATGCACACACGCATGCACGCACACACGCACACACACACACACAATGACTGTAGCAGAAACTTGGTATTAATATTGGGGTGGAAATACTGTGAGAAGAGGAAGGTTTTTAGTTTGGCTTTAAAAGATGACAAGGTTGAGCAGTGTCTAAGGTCTTGTGGGAGAGAATTCCAAATGTGGGGTCCAAAGCAAAAGAAGGTGCGAAAGCCATGAGTCTTGTGTTTGTATTGTTGGATTTTCAGCATGCAGGTGTCAGAAAAAGAGCATAGTGTACAAGATGGATTATAGACATGTAGCAGTACAGAGAGGTATGCAGGACCAGAACTATTTATAGCACTGAAACACATACAAGTGACTTTACTCTTAATACATTCTGAAATGGGAAGCCAGTGCAGTTTTTCCAAGAGGGTTATTGAGTGGTGGTGGTGGGATGCCAAGAGAATGAGTCTTGCAGCAAAGTTTAGAATTTTCTGGAGAGGTTGGATGACAGAATTAGGTATACCCATGAGGAGACAGTTGCAGTAGTCAAGCTGTGAGAGGTTACAGAAAGTAACAGGAGTCTTGGCTGTGTCTTCGCTGAGAACCCTGCAGACTGAACTAATGTCTTTAAGCACGGTGCCACTGATCATGAGGAGGAGAAGGAAATTGCCACTGATGCTGCTGCTGATGGTGATGCCACTGATGATGATAACACCACTGATGATGATGATGATGATGATGATGATGATGATGATGATGATGATGATGATGATGGTGATGTTGGTGAGGGTGAGGATGAGGATGATGATACAACTTATGATGATGATGATGCCACCACTGATGGTGAGGATGGTGATACCACTTATGATGATGATGATGCCACCACTGATGGTGAGGATGGTGATACCACTTATGATGATGATGATGATGATGCCACCACTGATGGTGAGGATGGTGATACCACTTATGATGATGATGCCACCACTGATGGTGAGAATGGTGATACCACTTATGATGAGGAGGAGGAGGAGGAGGAGGAGGATGCCAGTGATGATGATGGCAATGATGATGGCACAGCCCAACCACTGACTGAAGGAGCTTGTTGAGGAGGATGCTGTAGTCCTGGTGGACACTGTGCAGCTCTGCCATCAGGTCCTGGGCGTTGCGGGGGAACGGCAGTGAGAAGTGCCAGAACTTGCCCAGCAGCTCCGTGATGTGGGCCTGCGCCACCTGCCGCCACGCCTCGTAGCCATGGGGCGACTGTCAACACAGTGAGGTACATCTACACCACAAAGCTGCAACATCTCATTGCCTATCCAGGTGGAAGGGCCGTGGGGGGGTGATCACATCTACACCACACAACCACTACAAGTGTACTCAACACCTTAAGGTACATCTTCACCACACAGCTGCCAGAGGTGTACTCAACAGGACAAGGAACAACCAAACCACACAGCCACTATGGATAAACAGCTGAACCCCAAAGCCACTAGGTGTGTACTCAATACACCGCCACTAGATGTGTTATGTGTCTAACAGTAGTAGTAACTGGATTTTAATTTCCTGTCAACCACACAGGGTCACCTCAGGACAGTCAAACTCAGGTCATAAGCAAATACACATTTCTAAACTCTACTCACATATGTATCAACCCACTGCCAAGTCAATCTACAAAACCAATCACTTTGCAAACATGAAACATATATACACAAACATCAGACACCATACCTGTCAACAGATACAGTTTACCAGTATAAACTACAGTTTTTTCATTATTTTGGGGGGTTATGGCCTGTAGAACAGGTATTCATGCACACAGAGACTGGAGGCTGTCCTCAAAGTTCAAGCTTTTAATCAGCATCCTTTCAGTTTCAGTGGTGGGCAGAAGTGTCATTTTACATAAAACCAATACAAATAAAAGTAACTCAACACAATAATCTACATCCTCCTTCTCAAGGAAATTTATCGTTATTTTAAAATAAAATAAAGAAAATTTAAATCTTTCCTCTTTCTGTTTCTCTTAATCAATTAACATCCATCACCTTTCTTCCTGGAAAGCTAAGAAAGAAAAGAAAGAGAAAAATGGCGAAACACTTTTGTAGAAAAAACAAAACAAAACAAAAAACAACAACGAAATAAGTCAACACCAGCTGGGTGCTAGAGGGGGGAACAGGGAATCGGGAAGGTGTTAGTTCGTGCATGCACAGATTTCTAAGTCTGTGAGTGACTGTGGATGAGTGCATGTTTGTGTGTCAACACTGAGTCAAGTGTCAAACTCAAAGTATTTTGGATTTGGTCTGACGATGCCCAGAGCACGTCACCACAGGCTGACGGCTGGGTTGTGCCTGGAATGGAACCGCAGAAGGCCCCGGTGAAGGAGACATCCGGTCACGCCCCAAGGAATGGTGGTGCATGTGAATGCTGTGGAGAGCCAGGCTGAGTAGCCACAGGTTGGCTGCTGGTTTGCTGCGGTGCAGAAGGCGGCGAAGGACAGGCAGCCATGGACGGGAGAGGCACAGCTTGCTGCTTCTGACCTTCAGTTGTAGGGGCTCCATCACCGACTGGTGGCTGTTGCAGACCGGTTGCGTAGCTGTCTTGCTGACTGTTCTGTGGTCTGGGTTCACTGACCGGAAGAAGATGTTGTCTGTTCCGAACACAGTCTGCTCCGTCAGAAGTAACTATGTATGACCTGGGACTGTCTCAAGTTGACTTCACTGCTGCAAGTCTCTGGAAGCCTTTGTCTGTCTGCATGCGTACCGCTTCACTGGGTTTCAAAGGCCGCTGATGTCATGCTGACTTGTCGTGGTATTGTTTCCACTGTTGGTGGACTTTCTTCAACCGGGTTGAGACCCTGGACATGCTCAGTGACATGGGTTTCAGCAGCTTTGTTGATGTCGGGAGTGTGGTGCGGGTGCGTCTGGAGAGCAGACGCTGGGCTGGAGAACCCATGCCATCTCTTGGTGTGTTCCACAGGTTCAGGAGACCCAACTGAACATCAGACCCATCTTTTCTGCATTTCTCCAACAGCTGTTTTGCTTGCTTGACAGCATTTTCAGCCAAGCTGTTTGACTGTGCATAGTATGGGCAGCTTGTAATGTGTGCAAAGTTCCATTCCTTGGCAAACAGCTCGAATTCACGGCTGACGAACTGCCTGCCATTGTCTGTCAACAGCTTCTCTGGAATGCCGTGAGTCGAAAACAGGTGCTTCATCTTGGAGATCACTGTCCTTGAGGAGCTCTCAGGCAGTAAATCCATCTCGAACCAGCCAGAGTAGGAATCCACCATGACCAGGTACTGTGGTTGTTCCAGTCAAAAATGTCTGCTCCAACAGTTGCCCAGGGAAGGTCAGGGACAGGGCGATTGATGAGGGGTTGCTTCTGGAGATGGGCTTTGCAACTGCGGCATGCAGAACACAGAAATAGCACTCTCGATGTCTTGTCGCATCTTTGGCCAATAGACCAAATCACTGGCAAGCTGTTTGGTGCGGTCTGCATCCATGTGGCCCTTGTGTAAAATGGCAATGTACGTTGACTGCAAAGATTTGGGCACCACTGCCTTTTGTCCTTTCAGGATGACGTCATTTTCAATCACGAGCTCGTCGTGGAAAGGAAAGAAGGGTTTTACGTCAGGTGAAACACTTCGCTCATGTCCAGGCCAGCCTTCCTTGATGAACTTCGCCAACTTCTGCAAGGTTGCATCTGCCAGAGTTTCTCACTGAAGCTCGGTCATCCTGTCTGCTGAGATGGACAGCACTGTCATGACGTCATACTCAAATTCTGTCTCTTCTGGGGGTTCATCCGGGTATGCTCTTGAGAGGGTGTCAGCAAGGAAAAGCTCTTTTCCCTTCTTGTAGACAAACTGTAGGTCATACCGCTGAAGCTGAAGAAGCATTCTCTGTAAGCGTGCTGGGGCAGCATGAAGTGGCTTCTTCACGATGGTGATCAAGGTTTGTGATCTGTTTCTATGGTCACTCTGCGACCATAGATGAAGACATGAAACTTTCTGCATGCAAACAGGGCCGCAAGGAGTTCCTTTTCGATCTGTGCATATCTGGTTTCTGCATTAGAAAGAGCTCTCGAAGCAAAGACTACTGAAGCATCATCCTGGAGGCAAGCAGCACCAAGCCCGCTTTTGGACGCATCAACAGACAACACCACAGGCTTTCCTGCATTGAAGAATTTCAGCACAGGAGGATTTGTGAGATCATCTTTCAGTCTGTCAAATGCTTGCTGATGGGTTTCAGTCCAATTCCATATGACATCGTTGTGGAGAAGCTCTCGCAGTGTGGCTATTTTTTCACTGTAGTCCTTGATGAACTTGTTCAAGTAGTTTGTCATTCCGAGAAACCTTTGAAGAGCTGCTTGGTTTTCTGGTGCTGGCATGTTTCGAATTGCAGCTGTCTTCTCTGTGTCAGGCTTCAGACCTTCATCCATGAACGTGTGTCCCACGAAGGAGACGCTTCTCGCCCTGAACTTGCATTTGCTGAGGTTCAGCTTCAAGCCAATCTGTCGAGCTCTCTCCAAGACTTTCGTGAGGTTGGCATCATTTTCTTCTTCAGTAGAACCCCAGATGAGGATGTCATCGACAATGATTGCGCATGGATATCCTTCAAAAAGTCTTTCCATGGCTTGCTGGAACACTTCTGATGCTGTGTTGATGCCAAAGGGCATGTGGAGAAACCTGTACCTCCCATATGGTGTACTGAAAGTTGTACATAGAGAGGATTGTTTTTCGAGCTTGATCTGCCAAAATCCAGCCTTCACATCCAAAGTTGAAAAGACCTTCGCATTCCCCAGTCTGGAGGCCACATCATCTGCAGTACGCATGGGATGATGTGGTCGTTTGAGAGCTTTGTTCAAATCTCTGGGATCCAGACATATCCGTACGTCGCCGTTCTTCTTTCTGGTGGCTACCATCTGTGAGACCCACTCTGTGGGTTCAGTCTCTCGCACAATAACGTCTTTCTTCACCATGTTGCCCAGCTCTTCCTTGACCTTCTTCTCCATGGCTTGAGGAATCTTTCTTGCTGGTTTCACGACTGGAGTGACGCTTTTGTCCACTCTCATTGTGTATCTGGCTGCAAGATTCCCCAACTGCTCATCAAACAAATCAGCATACTCTGTGACGACCTGCTGACGGAATGCATCTTCTGCATCAGCATCCACCTCATAGACAGCCTTGTCCAGCTTGACAAGATTCAGCTGCAATGCATCGTTTAGGCCTAAAATCGGAGTTGCTTGTCTGTCAAGGACCTGAAATGTGAGCAGACGTGTTGTGTCTCCAATCTTGCACTGGAGGTCAACCGTGCCAAGAGTTGAAAATCTTTCTCCTCCGTATGCAACAAGGTTGACTGCTTTCGCCTTGTTGATCGTTTCCCTCTTCTGCACTTTCTTGAAAAGGTCAAGAGGTAGAACGTTGCATTTTGCCCCTGTGTCTATTTTCAATCTGATTTTGTGAGTGTTGACTCTTGCCATGCAGTGAATTAAATATTGGATCTTTGTCTGTGTGATGACATGAATATCAGCATCCTCTTGGAGCATCTGAGCTTCGTCATGGTCAACAATGCTGACATTTCTGTTCACGCGGCATTGCCGTGTTGACCTGCAGACTCTGGCGAAATGATGCATTTTCATGCACGAAGAACACCTTTTGCCAAATGCTGGGCAGAGTTCCTTCTGCAGTGCATGACAACGTCCACAGTACATGCATGCTTTATCACAGACTGTGGCACAGCTGGCCTGTTGTCTGACTGCATTAACTTCCTGCTGATCTGAGACTTCCTTGCTGTACCTTTCAGCACTTTCATGAATCTGGCAGAGTTGAACAACCTTGTGGAGAGTCAGGTCTCTTTCTTTAAGCAGCTGCTTTCGCAAAGCATCTGATGACACTCCGCAAACTATTCTGTCACAAATGAGAGAGTCTTTTAAAGTCCCAAATTCACAAGTGTCTGCCAGGATCTTCAGTGCTGTGATGAAATTCTGAACAGGTTCCGATGCCTCCTGAAACCTGGTGTTGAACTTGTGTCGTTCAATGATCACATTAGTCAGTGGGTTGCACAGTTCACAAAATTTTGCTTTCAACACTGCGACATTTCCCAACTTTCAGCAGCCTGAATGATGTCACCATCTTCGTTCCTCACCTCTGCAGCATATGTGAACGTTTTCGCTTTTTCACTGGCATCCTTGCCTGCCAAGTTCATTCTTGTCACTGTAGGCAGCCTCTACAAAAATGTCAAATTCAGATTCAAAAGTTCTCCAGTTTTCAGCAACGTTGCCTTCGAAAGACAAAGGTTCTGGCTTGCGTAAGGCTTCCATGATCTTGGTATGCTAAAGAGTCCTAACCACTGAACCATATACTGAAACCTGCTTTCAATGTCTTGACCTCGCCACAATCGCAGATGTCGGAGGACAGAATTCGTAAATAAGCAACCGCCGCGCCGAATCACTTTCAGTTCGTAAAATGGTTTTCTGCCTTTTTGCTTGAATGCAGGCGTTTGTAGAATCAAAGTTCATAGCTGGGTGTCGCTTCTGACACCATGTAGAACAGGCATTCATGCATACAGAGACTGGAGGCTGTCCTCAAAGTTAAAGCTTTTAATCAGCGTCCTTTCAGTTTGAGTGGTGGGCGGAAGTGTCGTTTTACATAAAACCAATACAAATAAAAGTAACTCAACACAATAATCTACATGGCCATATTGGAAAATGGATACAGGAAAACATAATTTTCATGAGATTTTGTTGTTGTTTTAAACTAGCAAAAAGATTGAAAAACTGTTGAATGACCAGTTGACACATGTCATTGCCAAATGCACACTGAATGGCCAAGCGCAAAAGGCTAAGAAATCTCACTGGAAGTGAGATTTGAACTCAATGAAGTCATGCATGTTTATTTCTCGCAACATTGCTACTTCCTTCCATTGCCACATGTGCTGGTTGGAATTCAAAATGCCGCCACCACAGGTGAAAAAAGAAAGAAAAAAGACCCCAGCCTGCATAAGGGAAATACAGGTTCACAAACTCTGGACTAAGGTTCACTCCCAAAAGGGGTTGACAGTTATGAGACACAAATTTTTGAAGAGTTAGTCCCTTCAATATCACCCCTGTTAAGAGAGCACATAAGGCTAGGACATGCTGATATCATCGACCATTCCATCTAATTTATTGATACCAGGTTAAAGAAAAAGCTAAAAAAGGAATGGACAGACACAATATAAAAAATGTTATATAATGGCAAATACCAGTGCCATATGGCAGCAAGCTGCACATACCACCTACCAACTATCATCTCCTAGCTGCTCAACAAGAGCCATACAAAACAGCCTAACCCTTAACAAAAAATATTTGAGTTTTCTGGAAAAAATAGTCAGGAGAAAGGACCATTAGCAGAAAAATGACAAGACAGAAAGGGCAAGAGGACTAGGCAGAAAAAACAAGACTGGAGATAGGAAAGGGGAATCAAATGACAGCCCTGAGATTCAAGACAGGAGGGAGACATCAGACATCCCTGGCCTCCCTTCGGGGGTCCCGTGTGTAAACAACACAATGAAGTGCATTGCACCACACAACAGCTACATGCATACTCAACAAAGCAATGTATGTCTGCACCACACATGTCATATGAGTACTAAACACTGCAAACACAGCAATGTATGTCTGCACCACACATGTCACAAGCTATCATGTGACAACAGTGCTACCACCAAATCACATAAAACAGCTATACCAACTACAATGCTGTCAGGCAATTAAACACATTCCTTTTTGAGTTATTTCCCCTAACACTTTGCTGTGGTCTGTTGTAATGATGCAGCACCATTGTGGCTGTCTTCTCCAGGCAGGAGAGTGCCCAAGCATTGATGTGACTGTCACTATGAAAGTTCCTGCCAGTGCATCGCAAACTGAAAGTCAAGCCCTTAAGAAGTAAACATATATATGTTGGTTTTAAAGTTGATGCAGGTATATGTGGACAGTCATGCTTTACATCTGAATCATACAAGTCTGTCTCAGCAGACACAAGAGAATTGTGGAAAGGAGAAATGAGCTAAAGCCAGTCCAACAGCGATTACCAGAAAGTCACAAGGTCTGAAGAAATAATGACAGTTGCAAAATGATTACCAGGAAGTTGTGAGGTCTGTACAAAGGATGACCTTTGTATCACAATTACCAGAAAGTCACATAGAAAGGATGACAGTTGTAAAATGATCACCAGGAAGTCACATAGAAAGGATGACAGTTGTAAAGTGATTACCAGGAAGTCATAAGGTCTGTAGAAAGGATGACAGATGTAAAGTGATTACCAGAAAGTCACATAGAAAGGATGACAGTTGTAAAGTGATTACCAGGAAGTCATGAGGTCTGTAGAAAGGATGACAGATGTAAATTGATTACCAGAAAGTCACATAGAAAGGATGACAGTTGTAAAATGATCACCAGGAAGTCACACAGAAAGGATGACAGCTGTAAAGTGATTACCAGAAAGTTGTGAAGTCTGTAGAAAGTATGACAGTTGTAAAGTGATTACCAGAAAGTCACACAGAAAGGATGACAGTTGTAAAGTGATTACCAGAAAGTTGTGAAGTCTGTAGAAAGGATGACAGTTGTAAAGTGATTACCAGGAAGTCATGAGGTCTGTAGAAAGGATGACAGTTGTAAAGTGATTACCAGGAAGTCATGAGGTCTGTAGAAAAGATGACAGTTGTAAAGTGATTACCAGGAAGTCATGAGGTCTGTAGAAAGGATGACAGTTGTTTTCCAACACAGCAAGCTGACCAGCTAGCTCCTCTGCCAGCAACTGTCAACAAACAGTTACAATGGACCATAAAACAGTTACAACACACTGTTACAACAGACTGTTATAATCGCAACAACAATCAACAGACACAGCACAAGGTAGCACTTCCAACAGCAGCCAACAGACAATGTGTTAACATTGTCATCAGACACAGCACAAGGTAACACTTCCAACAGCAGCCAACAGACAATGTGTTAACATTGTCATCAGACACAGCACAAGGTAACACTTCCAACAGCAGCCAACAGACACAGCACAAGGTAACACTTCCAACAGCAGTCAACAGACAATGTGTTAACATTGTCATCAGACACAGCACAAGGTAACACTTCCAACAGCAGTCAACAGACACAGCACAAGGTAACACTTTCCAACAACAGTCAACAGACACAGCACAAGGTAACACTTCCAACAACAGTCAAAAGACACAGCACAAGGTAACACTTCCAACAGCAGTCAACAGACAATGTGTTAACGTTGTCAACAGACACAACACAAGGTAACACTATCAACAGATATAACACATGGTAATATTGTCAACAGTCACAACACAGTAACACTGCCAACAGACACAACACACAGTAACACTGTCAACAGACACAACACATTGTAACACTGTCAACAGACACAACACACTGTAACACTGTCAACAGACACAACACATAGTAACACTGTCAACAGACACAACACACTGTAACACTGTCAACAGACGCAACACACAGTAACACTGTCAACAGGCATAACACATGGTAACACTGTCAACAGGCGTAATACATGGTACCTGCCAACTGCTGTCAATAGACACAGCACTTATTAACATTTCAACAGCTGTCAACAGTTATAGCAAATGATAACACTGCCAACAGCTGTCAACAGTTATAGCAAATGATAACACTGCCAACAGCTGTCAACAGTTATAGCAAATGATAACACTGCCAACAGCTGTCAACAGTTATAGCAAATGATAACACTGCCAACAGCTGTCAACAGTTATAGCAAATGATAACACTGCCAACAGCTGTCAACAGTTATAGCAAATGATAACACTGCCAACAGCTGTCAACAGTTATAGCAAATGATAACACTGCCAACAGCTGTCAACAGTTATAGCAAATGATAACACTGCCAACAGCTGTCAACAGACATACATGCATTCTATGAGTTGTCAATATTTTAATTATTATTGCATGTACACAATTCACTGAATGGCTATGAATAGAAAAAGAAATGTAGCTGTTTAAATGTTGTTACGGATATGGTCTGTCTTTCCTACATGTATATTCTTCCGGTTTCATTCCAATAACAATCACAACAGCAATACATTTTATTTATCCCGCTTGGGAATTAATGTTGTCATTCGACATTATACATCAAAGCACAACCAAAAGTTGAATTTAAATAGTCACAACCAAAAGTTGAATTTAAATAGTATCTTAATAATTCAAGCTCATCACCCCCCCACCCCCCCATCACCCCACCCCACACACACACTCTGACAAGGACAGGATAAAACCAGCCTTTTTCCAGTGTAAAACACCAGTAGATAAATCAAGCATAACTTGATCATGATTTAGGTCTTATAACACTCACAACTTTAGATCAATTAAACTATACAAAGGAGGTCTAAACATGTAAACTATTAAGAAGGGCATTAATTTTAATGAGACAGTACATGAGCAAGTCACCAGGGCAATAATCCCCTTTTTCAGAGCAACAAAATGAAAGCTGAATGATGATAAATGAATGCTTCTAATTTTTGCAATGCCTGGAAGAATGTTGGCATGACAATGATGTGTCAGTGAAACAGACCCCTTTCATTAAACTTTCCATGCATGCACAATGGACTGGCATACACTATTCGCCGGAAGTAGGGGGGACAATTCAGACAGGTTGCTGGCCAAGCTCAAAGCTGTATTTCCTTGGTACTAGTAGTAGTGAAAACCTCACAGTTCACGACAACAAGATGGGCAAAAAAGATCACTGCTGTATAATCCACCACACCACTGGTCAAATAAAAGCCAGGAATTCCGCAGAACGTCTGTCCTTTAGTTTCAGCAGCAAGGCAAGATATTGCAATCAGCACTGACTTGAAAATGATCCCCAGTCCAGCAGGAATGAAGTTGCTGGGTTGTTTGTTTTTTCAGTTTGTTTTTTCTCCATCCAACTGCAGTGTAGCAGCTGTGGGCCTATTTGCTACAGTATTAATTACTGCTGTTAGAACGAAAGAATGTGTGTGTGTGTGAGAGAGGTGGGGGTGGGGGGTGGGGGGGGGGGATTTAGTGTATGCCAGCACAAGTGCATGTAATCTGCCTATGAATGTGTGTGTGCAGGCTGGTGTGTGTGTGTGGGGGGGGGGGAGAGTGTGTGTGTGTGTGTGTGTGTGTGTGTGTGTGTGTGTGTGTGTGTGTGTGTGTGTGTGTGTGTGTGTGTGTGTGTGTGTGTGTGAGCACATGCATGGAAACCTGTCAACATGTGTGGTGTGTATGTGTGTGTGTGTGTGTGTGTGTGTGTGTGTGTGTGTGTGTGTGTGTGTGTGTGTGTGTGTGTGTGTGTGTGTGTGTGAGGTTGCACATCCGTCCTAATTCACATACATTGTATGTGTGTAAATATGTGTGCAGGTGAGTCTGTGAGTGCAAAGGTGTTTGTGGTTCAGTGTGTGTCACTTTTACTTTGCTTTGTATCATTAAGTATGCATAGTAATGTATTATTCTGCTACTGACTTTTGTATGAGTATTTATGCATTCCATACTTTTCTTTAAGTGACACAATGCTTTGGGTCACTGAATGCATGCTATAAATTCCATCTTGTGTCTTATGTCAGTGTCAATATCTCCCCCCTCCCCTCCCCATGTCCAGTTTTGAGGAGTTGTAAAATTCTGAAGTAAACTCTGGCTGTTGCTGTGTGATGGCAAGATAAAAGAAAGGGGTCTATTGGCATGATGTAATGAATATCATGATATCAAAACTGGATGACAAAAGAATGAATGAATGAATGAATGAATAAACTTTATTTTACAAGGGTAGTGGAGAAGACTCAAGGTCTTTTTATATCCAGCCCTCACCCAAGAGGGAAACTACTATTAACTAAGGATACAGTGAGCTACAGTGTGTTGAGTACATGTACATCCATACAAACCATGTTGAAATGGACACCAGTAAACTGAGAAGCAAGAGAGAGAGAGGAAAAGCTGGGCCTTGGAATATGAACAATTTGTATGTTGGATCTTCTTTTTTTATACTTTATAAATATAAAAGAGGAACTAAAAGGCCTATAAAAACAAAAACAAAAAACTGACCTTCAGGGCAGATTTTTTCACATAAGTTTTGTTGATGAGGTAGCGGTAGTCACAGAACTTTTCATCAGTCAGGCGGAATGCTCGTTGCAGGTGGGTGCAGATGGACTCTGAGGGAATGAAGGCCAAGTCCTCCCACTCTTCCAGGCCGCTGTCATGGGGGGAGCACGGGGTCACAGCGCCACCACATGATGCCCGCAAGCCGGCTGAGCGCTGATGTGAGCCGGGGTGGCTGGCTGGGGATGGAGAGAAGGGGGACGGGGGGTCGGGGGCAGCCAACACCGGGCAGGCAGCACACAGGTAGGCATGCTTGAAGGCTCGCAGCTCCTGCACACAAGTAGACATGCTTGACTGCCTGAAGCTCCTGCATGCAAGTAGACATGCTTGACTGCCTGCAGCTCCTGCACACAAGTAGACATGCTTGACTGCCTGAAGCTCCTGCATGCAAGTAGACATGCTTGACTGCCTGAAGCTCCTGCATGCAAGTAGACATGCTTGACTGCCTGAAGCTCCTGCATGCAAGTAGACATGCTTGAATGCTCGCAGTTCCTGCACACAAGTAGGCATGCTTGACTGCCTGCAGCTTCTGCATGCAAGTAGTCATGCTTGAAGGCTCGCAGCTCGTGCACACAAGTAGACATGCACGAATGAACACAGCTCTTGCATACAAGTAGTCACTCTTGACTGCCTGCAGCTCCTGCACACAAGTAGACATGCTTGAATGCTCACAGCTCTTGCATACAAGTAGTCATGCTTGACTGCCTGCAGCTGTTGCACACCAAGACAATGCTATGGCTCTCACCTGTCTCAGGCTGCACAAAGCAACTGGTTCCACCAGAAAACCCTGCTTGTCACCTGGGTAACCAGAACCCCAATACCACTACCACCTGTCATACAAGTGTAATGGAGTGGAGTGGTAGAAGGACAGCCTCCAAAAAGGAGACCACAGCAGGCATATGGCAATCAGGATTTATTCTCAGCAGACAATTTTCAGCACACACAAAATGAATGCTCACACACGTTGATAACAGGGCAACGCGGGCCACAAGGAAAACACTCTCGCTACAATCAAATCGGCCCTCTGGACCACAAAATGGCTATCATTTGTGTTTCCTTGGCCCATACAAGTATATATTTCTCAACAATGACTACTCTAATTAAATCATAAAAACAACAACATCAAATAAGAGTTAAAACTACAATCTTTTAAACCGTATAAACAAAATGTACAAACATGACTTATTTTATTTACAACAAGCATGGGAAGCATGGCTTGCACCTGTCTATAAACAGATTCAGACAACTAAATCACAACTAACACAATGTACAAAATAATAATATTAATGTCACTAAAACTTACATCAGAATAAAGTGCATGCTCCCACGATTCAAATGGTACATACCAATTACAATGTTCTGTGTGAGAAGCAAGACACACTCAAAGACTAGCACTAAAACAACTGGCACGAACTTTTACCTGGGGTGCATTATCTAGTCACAGCATCACTGATAAAATGATATCAAGTAGCCTATGAATACAACTCAGCTTCTATCATACACAATACTTAATAAGTTAATTTCAACCCAAAATAAACACTAAACATGAAGTCAGCTAAGCAAAATCCTACACCACAGCAGCATTGATCAACACAGGATTACTTTAATTGAGTCAAAACAACAATTCACTACTAAACAGGGACTGAAATGGGCCGCACCATACAAGTGATGGCTACAAAAAGAACAGACCTAGTGAGGCATCGGCTACTGATTCATCTCGATCCTGCGTCTAAATAAACAACACATACACATTCTAAGATCTAATAGATGCCAAATTATATTACACATGGCTTAGTGCATAAAAAGCAGTAGGTAAACAAACAACAAGTGATCAAAATGTGAAGGGGAAATAGGTTTGAATCTGGCGCACATCAGCTATCACCGGTCAGCTGTGTGAAGCCGTGAGATGTTAGGCCTACCGCTACATGCAGTGGCATGCTTCAAAACAAAAGTGTCATCTGCTCCAGTTCCTGGGTTACTAGCAGTACAGTAATAAAATTGCATGGATCTGATAATTGTGGCAGGATTACTGTAAAAACACATACAAAGACCACTTGCTCACACAAAAGTAACATGAGGTAAATGAACACACTGGCCAGAGCTCACCTTGTCTTCTAGATGGGTCACAAATGACTGAGATGCTCTTGATCTCTTGGCACTACCTGTAGAGAAAAAATCAATAATAATGTTCATCTTTCATGATTTTCGTTATATTCTTTTTTATATAATTGAACAGCAAGTGTGTTAATGAGGTGAGAAATGAAGCATATATACAAGACTAGGTATCATTGCTGACATCAATGACTTGAAGCAGCTTGTGGCATTGGTTGTTTTGTTCAGGCTGCCAACAGCAGAGCATTGTGAGCAGTGGCATGCAGACTTTAGAAAAGTGGTGAAAACAGTACACTGTAAGCATTGATGGAGACAGCCAAGCTGAGCACTACTCACCGTCATCAGGATTGGCCTGGGAGGAATGGACCTGAAAGTCACAAGACACAACTGCAGTCAACACCTCACTCACAGCAATACTGTCAACAACAAACAGCAACACTGTCAACAACAAACAGCAACACTGTCAACAACAAACAGCAACACTGTCAACAACAAACAGCAATACTGTCAACAACAAACAGCAACACTGTTAACAACTAACAGCAACACTGTCAACAACAAACAGCAACACTGTCAACAACAAACAGCAACACTGTTAACAACTAACAGCAACACTCACTGTCAACATCAAACAACATCTTACTCTGTCACTAGCAACAACAAACATGTCACTCTGTCACTGGCAACAACAAACACATTACTCTGTCATTGGCAACACAAACACGTTACTCTGTCACTGGCAACAACCAACATGTTACTCTATCACTGGCAACAACAAACATGAAACTCTGTGACTGGTGACAACAAACATATTACTCTGTTAGTGTCATGCTACCCTGTCACTGGCAACAACAAACACGTTACTTTGTCACTGTTGTGTTACTCTGTCACTGTCAACAACCAACATGTTGCTCTGTCACTGGTGACAACAAACATATTACTCTGTCACTGTCATGTTACTCTGTCACTGGCAACAACCAACATGTTACTCTGTCACTGGCAACAACCAACATGTTACTCTGTCATTGGCAACAACAAAACTGTTACTCTGTCACTGGCAACAACAAACATATTACTCTGTCACTGGAACAGCAGGCTGTCACTGTCAACAACAAACATGTTACTCTGTCACTGTCATGTTACTCTGTCACTGGCAACAACAAACATTACTCTGTCGCTGGCAACAACAAACACATTACTCTGTCACTGGCAACAACATTTTTCTGTCACTGGCAACAACTGATATGTTACTTCGTCACTGGCAACAACCAACATGTTACTCTGTCACTGGCAACAACAAACATGTTACTTTGTCACTGTCAACAGCAAACAGCAGGTTGTCACTGTCAACAATTAGCAGCATTGTCGTTACTGTCAACAACAAACAGCCATGCTGTCACTGTCAACAAGTAACAGCAACACTATTGCCAGCAACCACACACAGCCATGCTGTCACTGTCAACAAGTAACAGCAACACTATTGCCAGCAACCACACACAGCCATGCTGTCACTGTCAACAAGTAACAGCAACACTATTGCCAGCAACCACACACAGCCATGCTGTCACTGTCAACAAGTAACAGCAACACTATTGCCAGCAACCACACACAGCCATGCTGTCACTGTCAACAAGTAACAGCAACACTATTGCCAGCAACCACACACAGCCATGCTGTCACTGTCAACAAGTAACAGCAACACTATTGCCAGCAACCACACACAGCCATGCTGTCACTGTCAACAAGTAACAGCAACACTATTGCCAGCAACCACACACAGCCATGCTGTCACTGTCAACAAGTAACAGCAACACTATTGCCAGCAACCACACACAGCCATGCTGTCACTGTCAACAAGTAACAGCAACACTATTGCCAGCAACCACACACAGCCATGCTGTCACTGTCAACAAGTAACAGCAACACTATTGCCAGCAACCACACACAGCCATGCTGTCACTGTCAACAAGTAACAGCAACACTATTGCCAGCAACCACACACAGCCATGCTGTCACTGTCAACAAGTAACAGCAACACTATTGCCAGCAACCACACACAGCCATGCTGTCACTGTCAACAAGTAACAGCAACACTATTGCCAGCAACCACACACAGCCATGCTGTCACTGTCAACAAGTAACAGCAACACTATTGCCAGCAACCACACACAGCCATGCTGTCACTGTCAACAAGTAACAGCAACACTATTGCCAGCAACCACACACAGCCATGCTGTCACTGTCAACAAGTAACAGCAACACTATTGCCAGCAACCACACACAGCCATGCTGTCACTGTCAACAAGTAACAGCAACACTATTGCCAGCAACCACACACAGCCATGCTGTCACTGTCAACAAGTAACAGCAACACTATTGCCAGCAACCACACACAGCCATGCTGTCACTGTCAACAAGTAACAGCAACACTATTGCCAGCAACCACACACAGCCATGCTGTCACTGTCAACAAGTAACAGCAACACTATTGCCAGCAACCACACACAGCCATGCTGTCACTGTCAACAAGTAACAGCAACACTATTGCCAGCAACCACACACAGCCATGCTGTCACTGTCAAAGGAGGTGCTGTGATTGCAAGAGAAGAGAATGAAATGGAGGCAGAAGCTGGCTGCACCACACAAATGCACTGGAAGGTGGGGGGGGTGGGGGGGGGGGGGAAATGAGAAGAGTGGAGAGGGAAATAGAGGCAGAAGCTGCACACCCATGGACTGAAAGGTGAGGAGGGTGAGGGGGGTGACTGTGTATGTGTGGGGGAGGGGGGGCATGAGAAGAGGGGAGAGGGAAGAAGAGGCAGAATCTGGCCCCGCCACACCCATGGACTGGAAGGTTGGGGGGCTGTGGGGGTGATGGGGGGGGGGGAGAGAAGAGGCAAAAGCTGTCCCTACCACACGCATGGACTGGAAGGTGGATTTGCGCCCTGCCAGGTGAAGGCAGCACTTCCTGAACTCCAGCTGACTGAAGTAGTCGTGGATCTTTCGTACTGACACCCCATGTCTGAAACAGAAGGTATTTTGGTACTGACATCCCATGTCTGAAACAAAAGGTATTTTGGTACTGGCACCCCATGTCTGAAACAGAAGGTATCTTGGTACTGACACCCCATGTCTGAAACAGAAGGTATTATGGTACTGACGCCCCATGTGTGAAACAGAAGGTATCTTGGTACTGACACCCCATGTCTGAAACAGAAGGTATTTTGATATTGACGCCCCATGTCTGAAACAGGGGGTATTTTGGTACTGACACCCTATGTGTGAAACAGAGGGTATTTTGGTACTGACACCCCAAATCTGAAACAGAGGGTATTTTGGTACTGACACTCCATGTCTGAAACAGAAAGTATCTTGGTACTGACACCCCATGTCTGAAACAGAAGGTATCTTGGTACAGACACCCCATGTCTGAAACAGAAGGTATCTTGGTACTGACACCCCATGTCTGAAACAGAAGGTATTTTGGTACAGACACCCCATGTCTGAAACAGATGGTATCTTGGGGATGGGCTGACACCCCATGTCTGAAACAGAAGGTATTTTGGTACTGACACCCCATGTCTGAAACAGATGGTGTCTTGGGGATGAGCTGACACCCCATGTCTGAAACAAAAGGTATCTCAGTACTGACACCCCATGTCTGAAACAAAAGGTATCTCAGTACTGACACCCCATGTCTGAAACAAAAGGTATCTCAGTACTGACACCCCATGTCTGAAACAAAAGGTATCTCAGTACTGACACCCCATGTCTGAAACAAAAGGTATCTCAGTACTGACACCCCATGTCTGAAACAAAAGGTATCTCAGTACTGACACCCCATGTCTGAAACAAAAGGTATCTCAGTACTGACACCCCATGTCTGAAACAGATGGTGTCTTGGGGATGAGCTGACACCTCATTTTACCTTTAAAAGAAAAGGTATGTTGATTCCGCACAAGTGCTCTGGGCCTCATTCTGTTTCAGAATTTTGATTCATGGTAAAAAATATATAAAATCTGGCATAATACTGGCTGATTCACGGTAAAGAAAGAAACACCTCTCACATAATGCTGGCTGATTCATGGTAGAGAAACAAACACTTCTTGATAACAAAAAACAACACTTCTCGCATAATGCTGTCTGGTTCATGGTAAAGAAACAAACACTTCTCGCATAATGCTGTCTGATTCATGGTAAAGAAACAAACACTTCTCGCATAATGCTGTCTGATTCATGGTAAAGAAACAAACACTTCTTGCATAATGCTGTCTGATTCATGGTAAACAAACAAACACTTCTCGCATAATGCTACTTGATCTATGGCTAAAGAATAAACACTTCTGTCAAGCAATACTAAGTTGATTTACATCACAGCAAACTATGACTACCTCAAAACGACAAAAATGAAAAGAATAATAGAAAGAAAAATGTACTACTAGCAGTTGATTCATGGCCAAAAAAATTCAAGATTTCTGTCATGGCAGTTTTATGATAATAAACAATATTAATTGGTTTCTAATGCACCTAGCCTGACATACAATGATATATACTATAACTGTATACAATGCCATGTGCGTATACAAAGTCATGTGTGTGTACAATGCTGTGTGTGTATATGTGTGTGTGTGTGTGTGTGTGTGTGTGTGTGTGTGTGTGTGTGTGTGTGTGTGTGTGTGTGTGTGTGTGTGTGTGTGTGTACAAAGCGTATACAATGCCATGTGTGTGTACAAAGTGTATACAATGCTGTGTCTGTGTGTGTCTGTGTATGTACATTGCCATATATATATATATATGTACAATGCCATGTGTGTATTCAATGTTGTGTGCGCACACACACACACACACACACACACACACACACACACACACACACACACACACACACACACACACACACACACACACACACACGCGCGCACGCACGCACACACACACACACACACACACACACACACACACATTACACAATTATTACGTGTGTACAATGGCTGCACAATCTGTCACCCTCTTGTGGGTGACAAAACATGCAGGCATCATCAGGGTGACTAAATGAGCAGCAACATGCTGTTCTTCAGGTGATGGGTGGTGGGATGTCTTTTGCTTTGTGCCCACAGGTAATACTTCAGATTGTCCCAGACACAAGCCACAAACAGCTACAGTACAAACAGCTACAGCTGCAACACAACGATCATGACAAGAAAACACTACCAGTTACATACCTAAGTAACACCAGTCC
>OY757542.1:612125-636380 GCA_963584105.1 Alviniconcha strummeri
AAGATGAACAACTCTCAGTGAAGACAGCAATTTGGTTGCGTGGTTGTTTCCCTTGATCAGTATTATGTTTAACCCTTTTACTGCCATGCGTCACTTGGAAAACGATGAATAAAAGTGCCAGATTTAAAATCATTAAGGTTTTCCCCCGGTAAAATCCAAGGAGACGGTCGGAAATTCCTGGACCGTTTTAAGTTATTTTGGGTCAAAAATATCACAATCATTAAATGAGATCCATATCTACCGATTACAGCCAAAATCCGCAAATCCGCAACAAAAGGTGAGTTTTTTCATATATTTTTGTCTTTGATTGTCAGTTCGAGTCGGCGCATGTTGCCCTTTAACGTTTGACCTAGTTTCCCAGTAACAACGTGAACGCTTCCTTAGTGCCGATTTTGGCAAGACAATCGTACTCACCCGGCGACTCAACGTTCTCAGATTGCAAATTTGTCCGTACATTTTCCGTGGTTTTTAATTGCCTTAGCTTGTTTAATGAGGCCGCTTACCTAGCAGCACTTCGTCGGCTTTGTTCGCCATTTGCAATCCATGACGCCAACTCGAAACAATCAAAGACAAATATATATGATGAAAAAAATCACCTTTTGTTGCGGATTTCGGCTGTAATTGGTAGATCATTATAGACCTCATTTAATTGATTGTGATGCGGATATTTGTGACCCAAAACAACTTTTAAAACGGTCCAGGAATTTCCGACCGTCTCCTTGGATTTCACCCTTTCCCCCCTTCACATGAGCACGAGAAAGGTCTTCTATCAAAATTTACAATATACGGTTTGCAGGCGTGTTCTGTGCACTTTTAAGCCCGCAAATTTCCGGCACAGGCTGGGGCAGAGAAGGGCTTAAAATTAATGAATTAAGTAAGTAAGTAATAATAATAATAAGCCATGCGAGTTCAGGATGTGAGAAGTTGGAACTGGTGTCCTGGTCGCTGTTTAGTGGTTGGCAGTGCGACGTGAGACTGCTGCCGTCTCGGCGCAAGTAGTGTAGGTGATACACCATACAACCGTGCACCAGTTTACAGATTAACTATACCCAGCGCTGCCAACGTAGGATGCATATGCGAATAGCTGCAGATTGACCGGGATCTTTTACGTGCTACTGCGGTAAGGGGTGGAACGGATACCGCCCATGCCAGGAAAGTCCACAAGCACAGAAAGTTGACGAGGATGACAACTGAGGTGATGGGACGATGATGACAACTGACGTGATAGGACGATGATGACAACTGACGTGTTGGGACGATGATGACAACTGACGTGTTGGGACGACGATGACAACTGACGTGTTGGGACGACGATGACAACTGACGTGATAGGACGATGATGACAACTGACGTGACAGGACGACGATGACAAGAGTAATGATGAGATGATGATGACAAGAGCCTGTAATGATGAGATGATGATGACAACTGAGAGATATTCAATCTTCTGTCGCTTTCCTTTATTCGTTTAAAATGACTTTGTAATTCTCTCTCTCTCTCTCTCTCTCTCTCTCTCTCTCTCTCTCTCTCTCTCTCTCTCTCTCTCTCTCTCTCTCTCTCTCTCTCTCTCTACAAAAGACGAAGACCCAAGTTTGTGCCGAAACACAAGACACTGTGTGTCAGACTCAGAGCATGACATAAACCTCTACTTAATCATGTGACATGGACGCACCACCCACCTCTGTACCCTCTCTCTCTCTCTCTCTCTCTCTCTCTCTCTCTCTCTCTCTCTCTCTCTCTCTCTCTCTCTCTCTCTCTCTCTCTCTCTCTCTCTCTCCCTCGTCACAGCTCTTCTAGCCATGCCTTCAAACTAGTCTTTAACACACACACACACACACACACACACACACACACACACACACACACACACACACACACACACACACACACACACACACACACCAGTACCCCCCGCCCCATGTCTTTCTCAGCCGTGTGTGTGTGTGTGTGTGTGTGTGTGTGTGTGTGTGTGTGTGTGTGTGTGTGTGTGTGTGTGTGTGTGTGTGTGTGTGTGTGTGTGTGCGCGCGGTTCGTGTGTTTTGCTATGTTTTGTATGCAAATGTTTCTTAATTTTCACATGTTTTGTATACCACTGATTTGTATAATTATCGATACGTGCACATTCTATGTTTTTCTTTAAGCTGTAAAGAGCTTTGGGTTTCCGAAAGCGCTCTATAAGTTACCTATTATTATTATTACTGTTATTGTTGTTGTTGTTACTATTATTATTATTATTACTATTAATTTGATACTGGATTTGTGTCGTCCAGTGGCATGTCCAGCCAGCATTTGGAATCTTATCTTACACTTTAGAGTCCATACAGTAGTCTAATGACCAGACCAAAACGTGAGTCATCAGACCAAAACGCGAGTATGATTTCATTGAAACCATTGAAAATAGCTTTTGTTCAGGTTACGTCGTTTTGTTAGGGCTCCAGTTGTTTTGTATAGGTTTTGTCGTTTTGTTAGGGTTCCAGTTGCTTTGTATAGGTTTTGTCGTTTTGTTAGGGTTCCATTTGTTTTGTTCAGGTTTTGTCGTTTTATTAGGGTTCCAGTTGTTTTGTATAGGTTTTGTCGTTTCGTTAGGGTTCCAGTTGTTTTGTTTAGGTTTTGTCGTTTCGTTAGGGTTCCAGTTGTTTTGTTTAGGTTTTGTCGTTTCGTTAGGGTTCCATTTGTTTTGTTTAGGTTTTGTCGTTTTGTTAGGGTTCCAGTTGTTTTGTTTATGTTTTGTCGTTTTGTTAGGGTTCCAGTTGTTTTGTTTAGGTTTTGTCGTTTCGTTAGGGTTCCAGTTGTTTTGTTTAGGTTTTGTCGTTTCGTAAGGGTTCCAGCTGCAGCAACTGTCCGTTCCTACGTCACGCACGTGAGTGTTGGTGACCGTTACCGACTGGGCGGGCCCAGCCACACAGGTGACGACATATCTTGGTTAGGACGCTGCTGGGAGTCAGGCCCAAACGGGAGGTTTCGTGTCTCAGGGGCTGGTCTGCATACTTTCAGCGGTAACACAGTCCCTACGGAGGGTTAGGACGCTGCTGGGAGTCAGGCCCAAACGGGAGGTTTCGTGTCTCAGGGGCTGGTCTGCATGCTTTCAGCGGTAACACAGTCCCTACGGAGGGGGACAGCAGACATAGAGAAACGCAACAGAACAACAGATTTGTACCGGTACTCTGTACCGACACCTTTTATTTTTACCGGTACAAGGCAACATTTTATCGGTAAAACCCGGCACATGCCCGATTAACAGAACCACGGACCGACAGTAATAGTGCGTGTGAGGGGGTCCTGATTGTGACAGTGTGTGTGTGTGTGTATGTGTGTGTGTGTGTGTGTGTGTGTGTGTGTGTGTGTGTGTGTGTGTGTGTGTGTGTGTGTGTGTGTGTGTGTGTGTGTGTGTGTGTGTGTGTGTTCCTGGTGGTGACAGTGTGTGTGTGGAGGGAGGGGGGGATCCCGATGATGACAATGTGTGTGAGAGTGGGGGATCCTGGTGGTGACAGTGTGTGTGTGGAGGGGGGAATCCTGATGATGACAATGTGTGTGTGAGTGGGGGGGATCCTGGTGGTAACAGTGTGTGTGTGGAGGGGGGACCGGATCCTGATGATGACAATGTGTGTGAGTGGGGGGATCCTGGTGGTGACAGTGTGTGTGTGTGTGATGGGGGGGGTGTCTTGATGTTGACAGTGTGGTGAATTCCTTGTGGTGACAGTGTGTAGAGCTCCTGATGGTGACTCTGTGTGTGTGTGTGTGGGGGGGGGGGGGTCCTGGTGGTGACAATGTGGGGAGTTGCTAGTGGTGATAGTGTGGCGTGGTCCGGGTTAGGGGGACAGTTACCACAGTTGACATTTCTGTTCAGGGTTCATGTTGCTGCCGAGGGGGCAGCTGAAGGCCTTAGCGAAGTGCTGGTGGTTCCTGGTGGAGCCCAGGACGCGGTACTTGTTGGGGCTGTGCTCGTCCGTCTTCAGGCGGCAGAAGAGACTGGACACGCTCTCGTGGCTGCACCACAGCTGGGCGTAGGACACGAAGAACAGCTGGCTGGGTGTCATGGCAACCAAACCAGGCAGTCGCATACTGGCATCTTTGTGCTCCTACGCAAGCAGGTCCAGGGATTGAGATGTGTGTGTGTGTGTGTGTGTGTGTGTGTGTGTGTGTGTGTGTGTGTGTGTGTGTGTGTGTGTGTGCACGCGCGTATATATATGTGTGTGAGTGCGCGTGCGTGCGCGCGCGCGCGCGCGCGCGTGTGTGTGTGTGTGTGTGTGTGTGTGTGTGTGTGTGTGTGTGTATGTGTGTGTGTGTGTGCGTGCGTGCGTGCGTGCGTGTGTGCGTGTGTGTCTGTGTCTGTGTCTGTGTGCGCATGCGTGCGATGTAGATGTGTGTAAGTGTGTGCGCGCGCGCACGTGGTGTGTGTTAAACCGTTTGAGTGCTGTCTTGGGTTCGTGACTGTTAATGTGTGTTATGACTGTATTTGTGTGTTTGTGTGCTGTGATTACTAAGATGTGTTACGACAGAACGGTGATAATTCACCCACAGAACGGTGAAAAGAAAGACACCCATAGAACGGTGAAAAGATACCCACAGAACGGTGAAAAAACACCCACAGAACGGTGAAAAGATACCTATAGAACGGTGAAAAGACACCCACAGAACGGTGAAAAGATACCCACAGAACGGTGAAAAGACACCCACAGAACGGTGAAAAGATACCCACAGAACGGTGAAAAGACACCCACAAAATTGTAATAATACACCAGCAGACCGGTGATAAACACCCGCAGAATGTTGACTAAACACCCACAGAGTTGTGATATAACACCCACAGATAATAAAACTACAAAATAGTGATACAACACCTACGGAATGGTGATTAAACACCCACAGAACGATGATTAAACACCCACAGGAGGGTGATTGAACACCTGCAGAATGCTGATTAAACACCTACAGAGTGGAGAAACAAGACCCACAGAATGGTGATAAAACACCCACAGAATGGTGATAAAACACCCACATAACGACGATTAAACACCTACAGAATGATGAGAAGTGACTCACAGAACGGTGATTAAACACCCACAGAATAGAATGTGATTAAACACCCACAGAATATAATTGTGATTAAACACCTACAGAATGGTGCTTGAACACCACATAATGGTGATTAAACAATCACAGAAGGGTGATTAAACACCACCAGAATGGTAACAAAACACCCACTGAAGGATGCTAAGCCGCCCATAGCAGGGTAATAACCCATCCCGAGAGCGGTGCCAAGCCTACAGAAGTGTGATCAGCAGTGGCTATAGCTACACGCACACGGCCTTTACCTGCAGCAGACGGTCCAGCGCCAGGTAGGCAGCGGTCAACCCGCCGTTGTCAGCCAGGTTTTCGTTCAGCGTCAACTCGCCATCCACACTGGCCCCCGCCTTCTGCGACTGCACACCACACCAAACAGTGTACACCACACCAAACTGTGTATACCACACCAAACAGTGTACACCACACCAAACTGTGTATACCACACCAAACAGTGTACACCACACCAAACTATCCACACCACACCAAACAGTCCACATCACACCAAACAGTGTACACCGCACCAAACAGTCCACATCATACCAAACAGTGTACACCAAACCAAACACTGTACGCCGCACCGTTCCAAACAGTCCACACCACACCAAACAGTCCACACCATACTGAACAGTGTACACCACACCAAACAGTCCACACCATCCAAACAGTGTACACCACATCATGCCAGTGTACACCACATCAAACAGACCACACCATACCAAACAGTGCACACCACACCAAACAGTCCACACCATACCTAACAGTGTACGCCACACCATACCAAACAGTCTACACCACACTATACCAAACAGTCCACATCACACCACACCAAACAGTCCACACCACACTACACCAAACAGACCACACCATACCACACCAAACAGTCCACACCATACCAAACCGTCCACACCACACAAAACCAAACAGTCCACACCACACAAAACAGTCCACACCACACCAAGCAGTCAACACCACACCAATCAGTCTACACCATACCATACCAAACCATCCACATCACACCAAACTGTGGACACCACATCAAACAGTGTACGCCACACCAAACAGTCTACATCACAACACACCAAACAGAATACGCCACACCAATCTACATCACAACACACCAAACAGAGTACGCCACACCAGTCTACATCACAACACACAAAACAGTGTATGCCACACTAAACTGTCTACACCACACCACACCAAACTTCTACACCACATCACACCAAACAGTCTGCACCACACCAGTCTACACCACACCAAATAGTGTACACCACACCAAACTGTACACCACACAACACCAAATAGTGTACACTACACCAAACACTGTATACCACACCAAACAGTGTACACCACACCAGTGTACACGACACCACACCAAACAGTGTATACCACACCACACAGTGTACACCGCACCGAACAATGTACACCACATCAAACAATGTACACCACACTACACAATGTACACCATACCACACCAAACAGTGTATACCACACTACACAGTGTACACCATACCGAACAGTCCACACCACACTGAACAGTCTACACCACACCAAACAATGTACGCCACACCAAACAGTCTACACCACACCGAACAGTCTACGCAAAACCGAACAGTCTACTCCACACCGAACGGTCTACGCCACACTGAACAGTCTACACCACACCGAACGGTCTACGCCACACTGAAGAGTCTACACCACACCACACCAAACAATGTACGCCACACCAAACAGCCCACACCACACCAAACAGTGTACACCACAATCAGTCTACTCCACACCATAAAGTCTACACCACACCACACTAGTGTTCACCACTTCAAACAGTGTACGCCACAATCAGTCTACTCCACACCATAAAGTCTACACCACACCACACTAGTGTTCACCACTTCAAACAGTGTACACCACACCACGTCAAACAGCATAGAACATACCACACCAAACAGTATACACAACACCAAACAGTGTACACCACACCAAACAGTGTACACCACAACAGTGTACAACCGCACCAAACAGTGTATAACATACCCCACAAACCAATACACACCACGCAGGCCAGTGTACACCTCACCAATGGACACCACACCAATGTACATCACACCACATAAACCAGTGTACATCACACTAAACAGTGTACGCAACACCATACTAAACAGTGTACACCACACGAGTATACACCACGCCACACCAGTGGATACCACACCAAACAAAGCAGTATGCATCACACCAGTGTACACCACCCCACACTAAACAGTGTGCTCCACACCAAACAGTGTACACCACACAAAACGATGTACACCACACCAAATAGTCTACATCACACCAAACAGTACATCACACCATACAGTGTACACCACGCCAAACAGTGTACATCACATCAAACTACATCAAACAGTGTACATTACACCAAACCGTGCATCACTCCAAACAGTGTACATCACACAACACCGAACAGTGTACACCACACCAAACAGTGTACATCACACAACACCGAGCAGTGTACACCACACCAAACAGTGTGCATCATACCGAGCAGAGAACACCACACCACGGATAACAGTGTACATCACAGCACAACAAAGACTGTGCAGTACACCTCACCAGTGTATATCTCATCACACTAAACAATGCACAGCACACCACACCAAACAGCGTACGCCACACCACACCAACCAGTCTACACCACAACAAAGTGTACACCACACCATTCCAAAGAGTATACATCACACTAAACACCAGTTTTGTGTAGTGTACACCGCCTGAAGTGTTGTGAGTATAGTTTCGTGTGGTGTCCTGTACGCTCTTTGGCATAGCGTACATCACACCATATACCAATACGGTGCTGGGTCTGTGAAACACTAGGCTTACCTTGAAGTGTTCATATTGGTCTATGAAGCGCTGGGTTTAACTGAAATGTTCTTTTTGGTCTATGAAGCGCTGGCTTTACCCTGAGGTGTTCTTTTTGGTCTATGAAGCGCTGGGTTTACCCTGAAATGTTCTTTTTGGTCAATGAAGCACCGGGCTTTCGTTGAAGTGTTCATACGGGTCTATGAAGTGAATTTACCTTGAAGTGTTCATTCTGGTTTGTGAACAACTGGACTTACCCTGAAGCGTTCATACTAGTCGATAAATCGCTGCGTTTACCTTGACGTGTCCACATTGTTCTACGAAGCGATGCCCTTCTTCGTCTCCTTCCGTTTTTTAAAATATTTTTATTTAAAGTCTTTTCACATATATCATGATATTAGACTGATCTTACAGTTATCTTTTTAACAACATGTATCTGCAAGTTGCATCAATAGAAATTTATGTTAGAAACAACAACATCCAAAACAACAACAACAAAATTTTGCAGCCAACAAACAACCATATATACATTTGTGTTTGTATCCATACCGATAATTAGTTTCACTTGATCTATATCTCATACTCACAGGACCACATATACGCGCATATGCTAACACATTCATACGCCCTAAATGTGGTATACTCTCACGAAGATACTCAGTAGACAGTATATAGAAACTCTCGCTTACTTTCTGACAAACATAATTTAGCTATCATACATACTTTCATTCCACCCACACCTATTTATACTCTAATAAATATACCACCACCATCCCACACCACCCACATCCCCCATCCTAATGACATACGTGATTTAGTTATCACCCACACTTTCATTCCACCCACTCTATATATACTCTCATACATATACACACCCACACCCACCCCGCATCTGATGTAAAAAACAACAACAAAACTCACACACTTGGTTCAAAGTAACTGACTAATGGGACCATGAAAGAACTGACAAATCAAACAAACAAAATTAACAAAAGATTTCGTAAAACTAAATGAACATGTCCATCAAACGACCATTCTGGAGGCAAATACGACTTCATAAGCTGACAATTGAATAAAATATATACTGATGGTTTTTCCTTATAAATGCACATACATATCTTTGGAAAAGTTTGTTTTGATGGCGTTGAGGAGATCTCTGTATACTTAACTCGATACAGACCTTGTAACATTGTTCAAAACTGAATAACGAGAGATCGATCGACTAAATCCGAATCGTTTCCCCATGTCCTTTTGCACGTCTCCTTTGAAGATAACAGGACGTCTTACTGCCCTTACCTTGCAGAAGCACCGCACTTACCTTAACGTGCTTATACTGGTCTATGAAGCACTGCGCTCACCCTGACGTGTTCATGCTGGTGTATGAGGTACTGCGCTTACTCTGACGTGCTCATACTGGTCTATGAGGCACTGCCTTTACTCTGAAGTGTTCATACTGGTCTACAAAGCACTGCGCTTACTCTGAGGTGTCCATACTGGTCTACGAAGCACTACGCTTACCCTAAAGTGCCCATACTGGTCTACAAAGCACTGCGCTTACCCTGAAGTGCCCATACTGGTCTACAAAGCACTGCGCTTACCCTGAAGTGCCCATACTGGTCTACGAAGCACTGCGCTTACCCTGAAGTGTCCATACTGGTCTACGAAGCACTGCGCTTATCCTGAAGTGTCCATACTGGTCTACAAAGCACCGCGCTTACCCTGAAGTGCCCATGCTGGTCTACAAAGCACTGCGCTTACCTTGAAGTATCCATGCTGGTCTACAAAGCACTGCGCTTACCCTGAAGTGTCCATACTGCTCTACAAAGCATACTGCTCTACATACTGGTCTATAGACAAAGCACTGCGCTTACCCTGAAGTTTCCAGTATCCATGCTGGTCTACGAATCACTGCGCATACCCTGAGGTGTCCATGCTGGTCTACAAAGCACTGCGCTTACCCTGAAGTGTCCATACTGGTCTGCAAAGCACTGCGCTCACCCTGAAGTGTCCATACTGGTCTATAGACAAAACACTGCGCTTACCCTGAAGTCTCCAGTGTCCATGCTGGTCTACGAAGCACTGCGCATACCCTGAGGTGTCCATGCTGGTCTACAAAGCACTGCGCTTACCCTGAAGTGTCCATACTGGTCTGCAAAGCACTGCGCTCACCCTGAAGTGTCCATACTGGTCTATAGACAAAACACTGCGCTTACCCTGAAGTCTCCAGTGTCCATGCTGGTCTACGAAGCACTACGCTTACCCTGAAGTGTCCATACTGGTCTACGAAGCACTGTGCATACCCTGAAGTGTACATGCTGGTTTACAAAGCACTGCGCTTAACCTGAAGTTTCCATACTGGTCTACAAAGCACTGCGCTCACCCTGAAGTGTCCATATTGGTCTACAAAGCACTGCGCTCTTTCCTTGAAGTGTTGGTTCTCGTGGTGCAACCAACGGCTCTGCTTGCTGCCGTGTTCGTCAAAAAGGTGGCCCTCTGCGTCAAAGCCGTGCATGACCTCATGACCCAACGACGACCCCAGCGCGCCATAGTTGACGGAGGCAGGCAGGCCCGGAAAGAAGAGGCTGCTCTGTAGAATACCTGTCAGATCACCTCAGATAGCTAGTACATCCTCATCACCTATCAGCCAAACAGGAAAACTCTTGTCAGTCTATTTGTCCGTTCATTTTGTAGCGTCATCTGTGATGTACTGTCGATAAAACGGTTGCTCGTGTGAAAAATATTGCGGAAGAAGACCCAAGAGTGATGAAGCAAGGCATTGCCGGGAGGCTGTAGTAGGCATTTGATGGCAGAGACTGTCCAACATCCCCAGACACCAACCGGGCCATGTACAGACAGGTCTACGCGAGCTGGGTGTCTTGCGTTCTCACGCCAAAAAACAAGAGGATTAATTTAGTACTGAATAATCATGTTAAATCGTTCGTCCCAGGGTATGATAAGTGCGATTCAGGCTGGCTGGGAGAAGTTATCGCTGGCGACGAAAACCAGGCTGTGTTTACTGAAGCCCGCGAGAAACGCTTAAAAGAAGGCGCCGGCTCTCAAAGTAGGAATGAGCCTCATATCTCTCGGGGACATCGTTCCGCCACGACATCGTTCTGCACCGTGTTCTTCACTGAAATGGGCATCGGTCTCCAGAACTGGTATCTGCTGTAAGGACAGGGACAGAGCATCACTGGTATCTGCTGTAAGGACAGGGACAGAGCATCACTGGTATCTGCTGTAAGGACAGGGACAGAGCATCACTGGTATCTGCTGTAAGGACAGGGACAGAGCATCACTGGTATCTGCTGTAAGGACAGGGACAGAGCATCACTGGTATCTGCTGTAAGGACAGGGACAGAGCATCACTGGTAGCTACTACAAGGACAGAGCATCACTGGTAGCTGCTACAAGGACAGGGACAGAGCATCACTGGTAGCTGCTACAAGGACAGGGACAGAGCATCACTGGTAGCTGCTACAAGGACAGAGCATCACTGGCAGCTACTACAAGGACAGAGCATCACTGGTAGCTGCTACAAGGACAGAGCATCACTGGTAGCTACTACAAGGACAGAGCATCACTGGCAGCTACTACAAGGACAGGGACAGAGCATCACTGGTAGCTACTACAAGGACAGGGACGGAGTATCACTGGTAGCTACTACAAGGACAGAGCATCACTGGCAGCCACTACAAGGACAGGGACAGAGCATCATTGGTAGCTACTAGAAGGACAGGGACAGAGTATCATTGGTACCTACTACAGGGACTGCAGCTGGTGCCGTCTGATGTGAAGCAGTTTTACAAGAGAGCCAGACAGACCACCAGGACGAGGGGCACCAAGCTTCTGCTGGACAACGCACCTGCTTACCAACCGAGGCTTAGTAACTGAGGCTAATTATCAACTGAGGCTTATCAACTGAGGTTGATGCGGCAGTGTCTCCCTGAGAACAACTCTGACGCTTTGCAACCCCCCTCCCCCCGCCCCCCTTCCACTCCTCTGACCATGACCTGTCATTTTTCTTTCCCCCACTTGAGCAAGTGTGTCGCATGCCACCCACCACACTCCAGGTCTTCACGTGGAGCTGCCATGGATCAGTGTTTAGCCTGTCCCATGTACTCCATCATCACCTCAAAGTGACAGTCCTCACACAGGCAGACAGATTCCAAAGTGTGTGGCAGCGCGAAGAGAATGCTTGGAAAAGCCTAAATGCAAGAAATTCGCTGTCTTCATTTACGAGACCTTGGAAATTCAAGATTTCCTATACAAAAAGACAGATATGACACGTACAGAACCGCTTTACGCAAGAGGGTACGCCGACCAAGACCTTTGCAATAGTCTGAGTTGAACTGAGTACAATAACAGTAATAGCCTAACAGACACCCAAGCTGTAACGAAGCCAGAAATTCCACAAAGCCCAGGTACCCGCATAAACACAGTGATTCACACTGTAGGCCACGGCCTAATTTTTCAGTACTGTATTCTGCAACAATACGAGCTAGAAAGTAAACACAGGTGATCGACTGACTATCACGTTGTCTATTCTGTCTGTCCGTCTTTTGAGGATGTACCTTTGGTGGAGTTTACCTAACTTGTTTTTTCTTTTTGTTTCCCAGGTCAAATATACTGCACGTGGTTCGGGTCGTTGTGTTCCTATTATCTCTTCCGAGAGATGATTAATTACCTTTATTTGTTGCATGTCTGTCTGTGTCTGTGCGTCTCTGTGTGTCTCTGTCTGTCTCTGTCTGTGTGTCTCTGTCTCTCTGTGTCTCTCAGTAGTTTAGCAAGGACTAGCTACAATTACTATTAGTAAGCTTAAACACACACACACACACACACACACACACACACACGCACGCACGCACGCACGCACGCACGCACGCACGCACGCACGCACGCACGCACGCACGCGCGCGCGCGCGCACGCACACACAAGCAGTGGGAAAGTCAGGACTGGGCGGAAGTGAATGGGTGTAGAAACTAGGTCTCAAGTGTCCAATTACTGCAACGGCAATGCCAGTCACTCGAACAGTGACACAAGCCAATGTGGGTTTCCCATTTGAATCTTTGAGGATGATGGCATGTGTGGTATTATTGTCACCTCTTAAAATAATCCATGGGTGACTGCGTTCACCTCCATTTTTATTGTCAAGCTGGAGGTTGAGACTGTATAGGCTGCACTGTCTTCATGGATGATGGTCGCACCTAGCTTGACAGTGAAGCCCCACCCTGACTGGTCTCTGATGAATGTGTCATCAGTGTACACTATGAGGTCTTGCGGTTTGCTGTTTTCTTCAATGGCAAGCTTGATCTCTGACTCCATTTTGCCTGCTGGCCATTGTCGACAGTGGTTTCCCAAGTTTTCTGGCAGCAGTGTCTCATAGAGACGCCGGAACCGGTTTGGGTACCTTTCCCACTCCTTGGTTCGCTTGAGCTGTGTCAACAGGCTTACTTGCAGTGCTGAGTCCTCTGACTTACCAAGGCTTTCCCCGTCCCAGTCTCAATCCCGGTGTGTCTTTCACGGCTACGTGGAGTTGGCTGTTGGGATTTTCTACAGCATTGAAGTATGCTTTGACCTGGAGGGAGGGAAGGGGTGCTGTTGACTAAATAACCACTGATGGTATCTCACCGAGGGTGGGGTGGGTGGGGGGATGTTGACTAAATAACCACTGATGGTATCTTACCGAGGGGGGGGGGGGGAAACTAAATAACCACTGATGGTATGTCACCGGAGGGGGGGGGGGGGAACTAAATAACCACTGATGGTATCTCACCTTGGGGGGGGGGGTGTTGACTAAATAACCACTGATGGTATCTCACCGAGGGGGGGGGGGGGGGATGTTGACTAAATAACCACTGATGGTATCTCACCGGGGGGGGGGACTAAATAACCACTGATGGTATCTCCCGGGGGGGTGGGGGGGGTGACTAAATAACCACTGATGGTATCTCACGGGGGGGGGGGGGGGGATGTTGACTAAATAACCACTGATGGTATCTCACCGGGAGGGGGGGGGGGGGATGTTGACTAAATAACCACCGATGGTATCTCATCGGCCTGAGGGTGTCACGGTGACGTCAAGCAGTTGGTTTGCCTCCTCTGAGACAACGAGGGTGACATGCTGGCCAGGTGGCGGGGACTCACCTGCGGGGACTATGATGCTGTTCTGTGCGGTCAGGTAGTAAGCGTTGGCTTCGGCGGGCGTTTCCGGCCACAGCACGTGGTGTCGCGTCCTGTGGTAATCCAGCAGGCTCAGGTGAGAGCTGCGGAAGAAGACGGCCAGGTAGTTGAGGAGCAAGGTGTCGTTGTGGACGGCCACCTGACCGAACTCCCGGTCCAGACGCGCGGTGCTGTTGTAGACGTATGGAGCGCCCACCTCCACCCGCATGGCACTCAGCTTGGCCTTGGTGTGCCGCACGGTGGCCGGGGACAGCCAGTCGGCGCCTTCGATCATCTGCCCCGTGGCCTCCACCACCCGTCTGGTCATGTCCACCACACTCTGTCGGACCTGGGCGTTGGTGTGAGCCCGCGAGTACATGTCGCCCACCACGTAGGGCAGGTTGGACTTGGTTAGCTTAATGCAGGACATAACCCGCTTCGCTAGCGAAAACATGCTGTTTGTGCCTTTGAATGTGGCCATGGCTCGGTACATCCGACCGCCGGTGTGCGGGATGAGATGGAAGGCCGCCCTCCACAGCAAGTAGTCCCTGAAGACGCGGGGCGGGATGTCCGGCAGCAGCGAGAAGGCTCTGTCCAAGTAGAGGTCGGCCATGGACACCAGCGGATGGTGGGGCCGCAGGCTGATGGACACGCCGAACACGCGGAACACGCCTTCCACATAGCGCTGCCACTCAAGGTGCGGGTAGCGGCGCTGAAGGCTGGCGATGGTGATCACGTGCTGCTTGTCGTTGGCATCGTCTATCTGTGATGTGGTCATGGTGGCCCGGGCCAGCTGCACCTCCAACTCAACCACACGCTGCCCTCGCTTCCTCACCTCCTCCCCGTCCACCCCGGGTAGCAGCCTGCGCAGCACGAATACACTCTTATTCTCGTCAGGGTGGGGTACACTTCATTCTGGTCAGGGTGGAGTACACTTCATTCTGGTCAAGGTGGGGGTACACTTCATTTTTGTCAAGGTGGGGGTACTCTTCATTTTTGTCAAGGTGGGGGTACACTTCATTTTTGTCGGGGTGGGGTGCACTCTTATTCTCGCCAGGGTGGGGTGCACTCACACTTGTTCAGGGTGGGGGTACACTTTATTCTAGTTAGGGTGGGGTGCACTCACACTTGGTCAGGGTGGGGTACACTTTAGTCTAGTTAGGGTGGGGTTCACTTCATTCTGGTCAGGGTGGGGTACACTTTAGTCTAGTTAGGTTGGGGTTTACTTCATTCTGCTCAGGGTGTGGTACACTTTAGTCTAGTTAGGGTTGGGTGCACTCACATTTGGTCAGGGTGGGGTACACTTTAGTCGAGTTAGGGTGGGGTGCACTCACATTTGGTCAGGGTGGGGTACACTTTAGTCTAGTTAGGGTGGGGTTCACTTCATTCTGGTCAGGGTGGGGTACACTTTAGTTAGGGTGGGGTTCACTTCATTCTGGTCAGGATGGGGTACACTTTATTCTAGTTAGGGTGGGGTTCACTTCATTCTGGTCAGGGTGGAGTATATTTTATTCTAGTCAAGGTGAGGTACACTTCGTTCTTGTCAGGGTGAAGTACATTTCAGTCTGGTCAGGGTATGGTACACGCCCTTCTGGTCATGGTTGGAGTACACTCTTATTGTGGTCAGAGTTAGAGTGGGGTACACTATTATTCTGATCAGGGTGGGGTACACTTCAGTCTGGTCAGGGTGGGGTGCACTCTTATTATGGTCAAAGTGGGGGTGCACACCTAATTTGCTCATGGTGGGGTATACCTATTCTGGTCTGGCTGGTGTATACATCTTCTTGTCAGGGTGGGGCATACCTATTCTGGTCTGGCTGGTGTATACATCTTCTTGTCAGGGTGGGGCATACCTATTCTTGGCAGGATGGTGTAAATGCTCTTTCTGCTGGGAATGGGGTGCACTTTATTCGGTTAGGGTCTGGTATACCTCCTCTTGTCAAGATGGGGCATACCTCTTCTTGTCAGGGTGGTATGTACCTCTTCTTGTCAAGGTGGGGTATACCTATTCTTGTCAAGGTGGGGTATACATCTTCTTTTCAAGGTGTGGTATACCTCTTCTTGTGAGGGTGGTATGTACCTCTTCTTGTCAAGGTGGGGTATACCTCTTCTTGTCAAGGTGGGGTATACCTCTTCTTTTCAAGGTGGGGTATACCTCTTCTTTTCAAGGTGTGGTATACCTATTCTTTTTGGGGTATACCTATTCTTTTCAAGGTGTGGTATACCTCTTCTTGTCAGGGTGGTATGTACCTCTTCTTGTCAAGGTGGGGTATACCTCTTCTTGTCAAGGTGGGGTATACCTCTTCTTGTCAAGGTGGGGTATACCTCTTCTTTTCAAGGTGTGGTATACCTCTTCCTTTTGGGGTATACCTCTTCTTTTCAAGGTGTGGTATACCTCTTCTTTTCAAGGTGTGGTATACCTCTTCTTGTGAGGGTGGTATGTACCTCTTCTTGTCAAGGTGGGGTATACCTCTTCTTGTCAAGGTGGGGTATACCTCTTCTTTTCAAGGTGGGGTATACCTCTTCTTTTCAAGGTGTGGTATACCTATTCTTTTTGGGGTATACCTATTCTTTTCAAGGTGTGGTATACCTCTTCTTGTCAGGGTGGTATGTACCTCTTCTAGTCAAGGTGGGGTATACCTCTTCTTGTCAAGGTGGGGTATACCTCTTCTTGTCAAGGTGGGGTATACCTCTTCTTTTCAAGGTGTGGTATACCTCTTCCTTTTGGGGTATACCTCTTCTTTTCAAGGTGTGGTATACCTCTTCTTGTCAAGGTGGGGTATACCTCTTCTTGTCAAGGTGGGGTATACCTCTTCTGTGGTGTACCTCTTCTTGTTAAGGTGGGGTATACCTCTTCTTGTCAAGGTGGGGTATACCTCTTCTTGTCAAGGTGGGGTATACCTCTTCTTGTCAAGGTGTGATATACCTTTTCTTGTCAAGGTGGGATATACCTGTTCTTGTCAAGGTGGAGTATACCTCTTCTTGTCAGGGTGGAGTAAACTTCTCCTTGTCAAGGTGAGGAATACTTATTCTTGTCAGGATGGAGTATACTTATTTTTGTTAGGATGGGGTATACTTATTCTTTTTCACAGTGGGGTATATATATTCTTGTCAGGATGGGGCATATTCTTATTTTTGTCGGCGTGGGGTACTCTTACACCTTGTCAGGGTGGAATATTCTCTTACACTCTGCCGTAGTGTGGTGCACTCGTACCCAGTAAATATCGATACTGCAGTAATCACTACAGTGCTAATACTAATAATGCTGTTAAGAAGATCATCAATGTGGGACTATCATAATCATGGAACAATGCTGACGATGATGTGAAATACTAATAATGCTGTTAAGGACATCAATGTAAGACTATCATAATCATGGAACAATGCTGACGATGATGTGAAATACTAATAATGCTGTTAAGGACATCAATGTAAGACTATCATAATCATGGAACAATGCTGACGATGATGTGAAATACTAATAATGCTGTTAAGGACATCAATGTAAGACTATCATAATCATGGAACAATGCTGACGATGATGTGGCAATAACGTGATATCTGCAGAACATCCTCCTCAGCTGAACACTATGACAAAACGACACTTCATGCAATGACAAGTGAGCACATATCCCATCCTGATCAAATGAGTGCTGTACACTCAATGCGAGTAGCAACCTAGACATAACAGTGACTAAACACTCAGTACGAGTAGCAGCCTAGACATAACAGTGACTAAACACTCAGTGCGAGTAGCAGCCTAGACATAACAGTGACTAAACACTCAGTGCGAGTAGCTACCTAGACATAACAGTGATTAAACACTCAGTGTTTACACGTGAGTGCATGGTAACTTGATTATTAAATGTACCCATCTAGAGTTTACTTTAGAAAAGTTGCTCTATCACCCCACTATTATTATTATTATTAGTGTTGTTGTTGTTGTTATTGGCTAAAGACTCAGTGCGAGTTGCTGCTTAAATATATATAACAAAACTAAAGGACATAACTGGTGGCTAAGCATTCAGTGCGAGTAGTAACCTTGGCATGACTATGGCTGTAAGCCATCAATTTTCCTATCAGTGCTACACATTAAGCGATACCAGCTGGAGAACACACCAAGCAACGGATACATGTGGCTGCTTAGACACAACTGACTATGCACTCACTGCCAGTAACGACTCACACAAGATGATGGCCGCCATTCAGTGGGAGTGGCTATACGTGAACCTAACGATAGCTAAATACTCATTGCGAGTAGCTACTTGGACATGACTGGTGGCTAAACACGCAGGGTACCTACGACATTTTACGGTGGTTAAACACTATACACTACGGGCAAGTGAACACGCTCATGTGTTGGAAGGATCACCTTGGCATGATCTGAGCAAAGAGGGTGACGTATTTCTTCAGTGTGGTGGAAGACTTGTTGCCAATGTACTGGTTTCGTTCCAGGTTCAGGTCCGGCTGATAGACCTTGATGATGTAGCGTGACGAATTGCGATGGTCGATCCCGACACCCAGGGCGAGCAAGGGGGACACGCTCAACTGTTCCATCTTCACACACACACACACACACACACACACACACACACACACACACACACACACACACACACACACACACACACACACACACACACACACACACACTATAAGATTATATTTATAAAGAGTTTACATCTAACCTAAGCCCGAAGCGTAAAATCATTCGCTGGGCAGTGCACGTTGCAGACTCTTAAGTCGGGTTGAGGTTGATAGGCATCCTCACAAACACCGCCGTCTGTATTGCCAAATACTGTTCAGTAAATGCAATGATTGGATGGAAGATCGTTTGGAAACAAAGATGCAAGAGTAAGCGTGTGTCAAAAAATTTAGTAACTGACTATAAATAGGCCTGCAATATAACTATCCTCTTGTACGCGCGCGCACGTGTGTGTGTGTGTGTGTGTGTGTGTGTGTGTGTGTGTGTGTGTGTGTGTGTGTGTGTGTGTGTGTGTGTGTGTGTGTGTGTGTGTGTGTGTGTGTGTGTGTGTGTGTGTGTGTGTTATTGTACAATCATAATCTTTATTGGTTATTGTCTGGCACAGTGGGAGGTATTGGTTAACTGTATTTTGATAACAGTTGTTCTCAAATACATCGAAAGCATGTTTTTTGCTGCATGTGTTCAAATGCAGTGGGTGCCTCCGTTGACTCACTGTGACATTCAAAGTATGACAGCTGAACTACTTGATCTTCCAAAATGATCACATTAGGGAATCGGTCATTCACATTTCGCGCCATGTCTGTTGTGACGTTTCTAGGCTGGTTCTTGCTTTCCCTGAATCCATTCGGTGGGTGGCTATAGTGTCAGGGCAAAACTCAAACGGCATCTCCAGCAGCTCTTGGCCTATGTCCCTGGCTAATACGTACGTAAATGCCCTTCTTAACGTAGCGTCGTCCACTGCTTCCTGCACTTGGCGAAGGCTGTCTTGGGCCACTTCCGTTCCTGGTATTAAAGCTGGCAACGGGCTGCCCGCGCCCTAAGTAATGTTAGGCGGACGATTTGCCGCGAGCCACACCCCTTCCTTTGTGGCTGTTCCTGCAGCTGTGGTCAGCTGGTCCCGCGAGCCACACCCCTTCCTTTGTGGCTGTTCCTGCAGCTGTGGTCAGCTGGTCCCGCGAGACACACCCCTTCCTTTGTGGCTGTTCCTGCAGCTGTGGTCAGCTAGTCCCGCGAGCCACACCCCTTCCTTTGTGGCTGTTCCTGCAGCTGTGGTCAGCTGGTCCCGCGAGCCACACCCCTTCCTTTGTGGCTGTTCCTGCAGCTGTGGTCAGCTAGTCCCGCGAGCCACACCCCTTCCTTTGTGGCTGTTCCTGCAGCTGTGGTCAGCTGGTCCCGCGAGACACAACCCTTCCTTTGTGGCTGTTCCTGCAGCTGTGGTCAGCTGGTCCCGCGAGCCACACCCCTTCCTTTGTGGCTGTTCCTGCAGCTGTGGTCAGCTTGTTCTGCAACGTCCGCTGGTGCTTCAGCTGGGCAATAAAAACTGCAGTCCCTTTACACTCAGTAGGTGAGCCAGTTTGGCATAACGGTCAGGCGTTAGGCTGGTAAGTAGGACTTCGGCTATCTTTTCTCTTTACAAGTTGTGGTCTGTTGACACTGTCTTGTGACTTTGTCCCTCACAATTATGAAACATTAAAATAGCTCTCATCGCTGCCCACCTTAATGCAGAAGTCATTCTGGTAGTAACGGTGTAACGATAGGTATATAATCTCCCTCTCCCCCCACCTCCATACCCCCCTTCTCCCCGTCCCTAATAAGCCTCATGGTTTTTGTGGACGTTAAGCACCATGTTTACTTACTTACAGTCAGTAGTATGAGCCGGTTTGGCCTGGCGGTAAGGCGATAGGCTGGTAAGCGGAAGGACCTCGGTTTGATACCGCTTTGGCTCTCCTTTCTCTTCAAAAGGTTTGTGATTTGTGGACACTGTCTTGTGATTTTTTCCATCATTTCCTACTGAAACAATAAAATGGCTCTCATCGCTGCCCATCTTAATGCAGGACTCATCCTGGTGGTGACAGTGTAGTGATAGTTATATAATCTCCCGTCTTCACCCACCTCCATAACCCCCCCCCCCCCCCTTTTTCTTTTTCTTTTCTTCCCACTGTCCTTAATAAGTCTTATGATTTCTGTGGACATTAAGGACCATGTTTTCACTCAGTAGAGGCAGTTTCTTCTTCCATTGTCCGCAGGCTGAGGCGCCTCACGATAAACGATGGCCAACGACTAGCCAATCAGCTGTTAGCTTCGCACACGGCGTCAGACTGAATAGCCAATCAGTGGTCAGCTTCGGGCACATTGTTAAGACTTTCGCTCAACACGACTTCAAAAGTACTTCGAAGGCGAAATTCTTTTTTCGCTGTCTCGACGATGTCCTTGTGAAGGAAGCTATACTTCACAAAGTGACCTCAACCTATATCAAGAACGCCCGTGCACTCAAGGCCTCCTTCTCTTTTGGACTGTTATATTAAGAACGCCCTTAAGAGACTATTTTACTCTCTCGAAGCTGCAACCTTCCTTTCAAAACAAACTTGACTACTCTCTCTCTCTCTCTCTCTCTCTCTCTCTCTCTCTCTCTCTCTCTCTCTCTCTCTCTCTCTCTCTCTCTCTCTCTCTCTCTCTCTCTCTCTCTCTTTCTCTCTTTCTCTCTCTCTCTCACACACACACACATGCATTACATCACAGATACATGCATACACACATACATGCATGCTATATACACCCACCCACCCGCATAGGTACACACACACCACACACACACACACACACACACACACACACACACACACACACACACACACACACACACACACACACACATGCATTACATCACAGATACATGCATACACACATACATACATGCTATATACACCCACCCACCCGCATAGGTACACACACACCACACACACACACACACACACACACACACACACACACACACACACACACACACACACACACACACACACACACACACACACACACACACACACACTTTTGCGTGCTACTGCGCTAACACGATGAGGAAGGGACACAGAAAGAAGAGTCAGAGCAGAAAGGTCACCCTGGAGAAGAACATTCTCCCGCCTCATGTGCTGGAGATGGAACTGCCACCTTCCCATCACGAGTCCCTTGCTCTCCCACTGAGCTATAGCTGAGCCACCTGTATATTTCACGCTGCGTTAGCTCGCCGCTGAGTTACCTTGATGAGACGGGAAGTGAGGTCCGAAGGGAAATCCAGAAAAACGTCATTTAGGACGTCCACGAGTGGTTTATCTCCCAGCTTTTTCAACATCTTGATGTTCGTGCAGGACAGGTAGAATGTCTTGGCCACCTGGTGTTACAAATACATACAATTCTATGTCACCTTGTGTAATAGGTAGGCTGTCTTGGCTACCTCATGTGATAAACATGCAAAACGCCTATGTCACCTTGTGTGATAGGTAGAACATCTTGGCCACATGATGTAACAAATACGTAAAATGTCTATGTCACCTGATGTGACATACAAGTAAACGATCTTGGTCACTTGGTGTGATAGACAGGTAGAAAGTCTTGACCACCTAAACAGGTCAAATGTCTCGGTCACCTGATATGACTGACAGTCATAGAACGTCGTGGTCATTGGTGTGATAAGTAGGATGTCTTGATCACCTGGTGTGATAAGTAGGATGTCTTGATCACCTGGTGTGATAAGTAGGATGTCTTGATCACCTGGTGTGATAAGTAGGATGTCTTGATCACCTGGTGTGATAAGTAGGATGTCTTGATCACCTGGTGTGATAAGCAGGATGTCTTGATCACCTGGTGTGATAGACAGGTATGATGCCCCCGTAACTTGGTGTGATGGACAGGTAGGATGTCTTGGTCAACAGGTAGGATGTTTTGATCACCTGGTGCGATAGACAGGTATGTTGTCTGGATCACCTGGTGCAATGGTGTAAGTGACAGGTATCATGTCTTGGTCACCTGGTGTGACAGACAGAATGTACAGGTCACCTAAAGCAATGGATAAAATATCTTGGTCGCCCTGCCGGTATGATGGTCAGGCTTGACAAACAGGTTGGAAATCATTTGATTCACCAGGTGTGATGGAAACATGTCTTGGTCACCAGGTGTGATGGAAACATGTCTTGGTCACCAGATGTGATGGAAACATGTCTTGGTCACCAGGTGTGGTGGAAACATGTCTTGGTCACCAGGTGTGATGGAAACATGTCTTGGTCACCAGGTGTGATGGAAACATGTCTTGGTCATCGGGTGTGATGGTCATAGAGCGTCTTGGTCACCGTTTCATTCAGTTGTTTGTCTCTTCTTCTTTTTCTCCAGGTAAATCCATATTAGGCAATAGGATCACTTCGAAGAGGTAATTAGCACTCATGCACGATTTTTGTTAATCATCCTGGTCTAATGACCAATAATCGATTTCTGTGGACAAATACAACTCATTGAACTCAAAAAGAAAACACCTGGCGGTTACCAAATCCAAGGAGTACCCACGAGTAGTCTCGGCCAGCCACTGTTGAGATTTGATCAAAGTGCGCATGCGTAACCGGATATAAGCCTCGCTCTAGAAACCATGATTGAATGACAAAATAGAACAGTACACACACACACACCCCCCCCCCCACCCCCCGGTTTTTTGTTGTTGTTGTTGTTTTCTCTTTCTCTTTCTCTCTCTCTCCATTTGGGTAGATAAATAAAAACTCAGAGAGAGAGAGAGAGAGAGGGTCCGGGGTGTGGGTGGTCGGGGGGAGGGGGGCAGTGAGGGGACCGCTGGGTGGGGTTGGGGGGGGGGGCGTAAAAGAAGAAGAAGAAGAAAGATGTCTTAGTAAATCAACGTAGGGAACACAGTTGTTGTTGCTGTTGGGTTTCTTGTTGCTGCTGCTGCTGTTTTTAACTGGTTTTATATATAGTAATGTTTTGCTTGTGGGAATTTGGGGGCTGTCTTAATACTGAGTAATAGGTTAGCCACTAAAGGGTTCACTCTGAACAGAAGCTTGGTCACCTTTACCGTGGTTCGGTTTTGTTGTTGTTGTTGCTGTTGTTGTTGTTGTTGCTGCTGCTGCTGTTGTTGTAGCTGTTGTTGTTGTTGTTGTTGTTGTTGTTGTTGTTGTTGTTGTTGTTGTTGTTGTTGTTGTTGTTGTTGTTGTTTTGAGTGCTTGCAGAAAGTAAGCAACGGGGAGCGCATGTGTCTGTCATTCTTATCTTTGGGCTGTTGTCTCGTTAATGAAAAGAAAACCTCTCCAACGGAAGATGCAAAGCGCATGCATCTGAGCGGCTGATCCGGCGTCGTATGCAGGAACTCAGCGTGTCCGGGTCTCCAGCACACGACGCTGGCTGGCAGCCGACCTGGTCAGGAGGAGGTAATTCTTGCATTAGAGGCAGTTTCAGGTGCCACCCTCCAAAAGTTGTGTTCCCTCCCACCAAACTCGCTGGACTGCTACTTCCGGCCAAGTGATTCCTGCTCGGTGAGATTCAGCGTGTGGTGAACACCGCTGCTCGTCTTGTCTGCCAGGCGCCGACATGTGAAGTTGCTCTGGTTGCCAGTACAACGCAGAATAAAATACAAGATTGCTACAATCTGCCACAGCGTGATCAGTTGCACTTCTCCTTATTTATTTATTTTTTACCT